>CM042400.1:32747141-33029641 GCA_023634145.1 Thymallus thymallus
AAATGTATTTTTAGAAGGTGAGCTGGATGTTGACGAAAACCATCACAAACTCCTCTTTTAGGAGAGGTCGGAATTTCATTGGCCAGCGGGCAACCATCCAAGTACCTGGACAACGTGGGGCCAACATCACCATGTGTGCGGCTGTATAGGAAGATGGTGTGGTGGGACGCAGACCTCGTATTGGATCATATAATGCAGCTTTCTTTGTAACCTTCCTTGATGAGCATCGCTCCATACTGAAGCCACTTTTTCAAAACTCTTCACACAGTCAGCATTACCAACATGCATCTTGGCCAAACAGTTAATCTCACCTCCAAAACTCACTCAAACCACCAAAACACTTCATTCATGTCTCAAAATAAGCTTGTTCGACCATAACACTGGCAACAATTCTCACTCAGAAAGCATACATTGTCACTCATAACACACTGACCTAAAAAACACTAACAACAGGGGGCATTACATAAATTATTAGCTTTTCTCTTTGAAGTTTGAATGATTTTTCACATAAATCAGTATTTCATTATAGAATAAGAAAAACACCTTTCCACTTTATTGACTGTACTAAAGTATATGTAACAAGAATGATTCAGAAATTCAGCAATTTATATAGTAATTTACTTGTGAAAAATACATTCCTGGGCTGCAATAATAGTTACAAAAAAACCCCATAAACAACATGTATAGTATAATCACTCATAATGTACAGTATTGTGAGGGCTCTAGTTCTCCCTCTCTTCTGCATTTAGCCACAAGTTCTCATCAACATTCTCTGGCAATGCATATTGGAAAGTATCTTCTGGAATGTCTAATCCAACCCTGGCAGTCTTGAGGAGAAGTATCTCCAGACCCGCATTCATGGCATCCAGTAAGGACATCTGGTCATAAACCTTCTACATCCACGCTGATAAAAACTCCTCTATGGGGTTTAGGAAGGGGGAGTATGGAGGCAGGAATAGTACTGACATACTGGGCTGTGCAGCAAACCAGTCTGTGACTGCAGCAGAGTGGTGGAATGCCACATTATCCCACACATCATCCAAGATAGGGGAGATTCTTGCTCCTCTCTCCTCCGCTGGCACAAGTCCATTATGCAGGTCATTCAGAAAAGAAATGAGCATCTCTGTATTGTAGGTTCCAATGAGTGGTTTGTGTAACAGCACACCACCATTGGACAGTGTTGCACACATTGTGATGTTAGCTCCTCTCTGGCCTGGGACATCAACGGTTGCTCTCTGTCCAATCAAATTTCTTCCCCTGTTTTTGCCAGGTTGAATCCAGCTTCATCCACAAAGATGGCTTCCATCTCCATTACTCTCTAAAATACAGTACATCCACAGTTTTACAGTACTTTACATTAAATAGCTGTATATGTACCCTGTTTGGTTATTGAACAGACATCTTACGTGGATATATTGACACCGGAGTTCTTTCTCTCAAAGGTTACAGTGTACAACAGCTTCATCCTAACTTTATGTTTCTCTAGGACTCTGGCAATTGTCGTTGTGCTGACCGTATTCACATTCCCAAAAGTGATATTATCTGCCAGCACTCTGTACCGAATTTCCCGCAGTTTTATTGCATTTTTGCCAATGACTATGTCAACAATGGCAATTTCCTGCGCATCTGATAATATTCTGTCTCTCCCTCCTGTGGGAGGCAACCTTTGGATCCTACTGAAAAAACACAAAACAACCAATATATTTCTAAATGTCAGTACATGTAAAAATGTGAACATACTGTATTGTACTGTAATATGTAGTTCAATTATCATTGAAGGTTGTACATCTCACCTGTTGTTTTGACGGAAAATTAGTACTATTGATGCAACTGTTGAAACAGCAGATTTAGTTGCACCCTTAAACCGGCCTCTCAAATAGAGACCATGGTTTACAACATGGTCAGTAATTGTGGTCCTTATCTCATCAGAGACCATGGTTTACAACATGGTCAGTAATTGTGGTCCTTATCTCATCAGAGACCATGGTTTACAACATGGTCAATAATTGTGGTCCTTATCTCATCAGAGACCATGGTTTACAACATGGTCAATAATTGTGGTCCTTATCTCATCAGAGACCATGGTTTACAACATGGTCAGTAATTGTGGTCCTTATCTCATCAGAGACCATGGTTTACAACATGGTCAGTAATTGTGGTCCTTATCTCATCAGAGACCATGGTTTACAACATGGTCAGTAATTGTGGTCCTTATGTCATCAGAGACCAAAGTTTACAACATGGTCAGTAATTGTGGTCCTTATCTCATCAGAGACCATGGTTTACAACATGGTCAGTAATTGTGGTCCTTATCTCATCAGAGACCATGGTTTACAACATGGTCAATAATTGTGGTCCTTATCTCATCAGAGACCATGGTTTACAACATGGTCAGTAATTGTGGTCCTTATCTCATCAGAGACCATGGTTTACAACACTGTCAATAATTGTGGTCCTTATCTCATCAGAGACCAGCGCTCTTGCTCTTCCTCTGCTTTGTCCTCCACACATTCTCCCTCTCCCTGCCACTCTTCTTTCCCCACCGTCCTGTCTTCCTTGATCCATGTTCCCAAACTAAATCATTCAGAAGCCGTCCTCTTTTGTCTGCTTGGTAACCAGGCTAAAAGCAGGACACTTGGGTAGGCTTTCAGCTGAAAATACAATCAGCTGTGTTTGGAATGATTAAATATTCTGCCAAGATTTTCTATATGTTTCAATCTGGTTACTGCAGAAATGCACAGCATTTGCCATCATTCAGTTTTGAATGTGTTTTGAATAGTTTTGGAAGCAGTGTGTTAGCATTTGAAAACATGTGCTGCAAATATATTGTTTTGCAGGTGGTGGAGTATGAATGAGAAAAGAGTTCATGGATTTCGGAGAATGTGGTCATTGAATGCATTTTGTGTGAAAGCAATAAAAAATTATTCACAGTTTGGTCCACATACACTTCTGTTTCGCTGACTGTGTGAAGAGTTTTGACAATGCGACTTCAGTTTTGACCAATGCATGTTAGCAATTGAAAAGAACTGTACATTTGTTATTTGAACCAACGATTCTGCAAGTGCAAGGTTTCTTTAAAGATATGAAAGCACAATGCAATGTTTTGTGTTACAAATGATGACCGTTTTGAGTTTTGTGTCAAGAGTTTTGAAAAATGACCACAAGGTGCCAAAGCGATTGTAAAAAACTGTAAAGGTGTCTGACAAGTTGGATAACTAAATCCAGTTCTTATCGTGTCTGTCAGTATCTGACAGGTGGGATAACTAAATCCAGTTCTTATCGTGTCTGTCAGTATCTGACAGGTGGGATAACTAAATCCAGTTCTTATCGTGTCTGTCAGTATCTGACAGGTGGGATAACTAAATCCAGTTCTTATCGTGTCTGTCAGTATCTGATAAGTGGGATAACTAAATCCAGTTCTTATCGTGTCTGTCAGTATCTGACAGGTGGGATAACTAAATCCAGTTCTTATCGTGTCTGTCAGTATCTGACAGGTGGGATAACTAAAGCCAGAACCTTGAATCAGTTCTTATCGTGTCTGTCAGTGCTTTGCTTTCCACACTACTTTTAACCAGAGCCTTCTATGGCTGTGTCCGAAATGGAACCCTATTCCCTATGGTGCACTACTTTTAACCAGAGCACATTTCCTATAGTGCATTCCCTGCATCAAAAGTAGTGCACTACATAGGGAATAGTTTGCCATTTCAGACACAGTTACAGATGTAGGATCTTAATTTGATCACACTGTTGCAGGACATTTTAAATGTGTAGTGTATCATGTATCTGTCTTTTGTGTATTTTCGTTTTGGCATTTTGCACCTGCCCTGTGTTTTTTCGTAGCTGCTTGACGAATAAATTTCCCCCTCGGGGATCAATAAAGTATCTATCTATCTATCTATCTATCTATCTATCTATCTATCTATCTATCTATCTATCTATCTATCTATCTATCTATCTATCTATCTATCTATCTATCTATCTATCTATCTATCTATCTATCTATCTATCTATCTATCTATCTATCTATCTATCGATTTGAGGTTTGAAAAGGCTTCTGAAGTCTTTCCACTTTGACATTTCTGACTAGATTTTCCCATATGAAAAATGTATCAACAATTTTTACACACTACCCGCTTCAGCACTCGTCGGTCCCGTTTTGTGAGCTTGTCTGGCCTACCACTTTGCGGCTAAGCTGTTGTTCCTTATAGACTTTTCCACTTCACAATAACAGCACAGTTGACCGGGGCAGCTCTAGAAGGACAGGAATTTGACGAACTCACTTGTTGGAAAGGTGGCATCCTATGACGGTGTGGTTCCTGGTATGCTTGTAGTGTGTACGATTATGATGAGCAGTGGTTAAATCGAAGTGGGTTCTGCCAGCTGGGAAGCAAGTACATCCAGCCTACAGTACTCTGGTACTCCTACAGAGTGACATCACTGCTATAGTACACAATCTATTCTGACATCACTCCTATAGTACACAATCTATTCTGACATCACTGCTATAGTACACAATCTATTCTGACATCACTGCTATAGTACACAATCTATTCTGACATCACTGCTATAGTACACAATCTATTCTGACATCACTGCTATAGTACACAATCTATTCTGACATCACTGCTATAGTACACAGTCTATTCTGACATCACTGCTATAGTACACAATCTATTCTGACATCACTGCTATAGTACACAGTCTATTCTGACATCACTGCGCACGGGTCTGTATAGAGTATGGGCCTGAGTTGTGCCTGTCAATGCAATAGAATCCTAATCAAATGCGACCCATGGGGCCAAAGCTATTGCTCACCAATGACTATTAACTGAAATACTGCTTTCTGTCACCAAAGCAGTTCCACTTTCCCCTGGAATACATGGAAATATCTGTTTGTTTTAATAGAGCTGCCTGTCATAACTTTTCTGTTCTTGTAGGGGAGAGGATATTGTTTAGATACAGTATAATTTCCTCTGGTATGTAAAGCCTATCTAACCAGATACAGTAACACTGCCTCAGGGGTAGCTTATCTGGTCAATCAAAAAGTCTGGATTGAATATTGACGTGTTATTCAAGGCTCTGATAGCTAGCAACGATCCCTTAATTTCCTTCACAAACAGACTGTGACAGGTATATGAAGTAAGTAATGTCTTCAGTGAGGAAAGCTACATGGACACAAGATGTATTTGATTAGGAGCTCTGTTTACGCCATGTTGAGCACAGCCTCTCTATTCCCTGGCTTCCTCTCTGGGACTCAATAAAGCTGCGAAAAGGGATGTGCTTCAAATGGCCCCCTATTTCCTATATAGTGCACTACTTTTGACTTTTGTTCTTAACTGACTTGCCTAGTTTAATAAAGGTTACATACACTATAGTACACTGTCTAAACACCATTAAGACAAGATCGTTCTTCAAGATGTTCATAGACGACCAGCAGGGTCAAATAATAATCACAGTGTTTGTAGAGGGTGCAACAGGTCAGCGCCTCAGGAGTAAATGTCAGTTGGCTTTTCATAGCCGAGCATTCAGAGGTCGAGACAGCCGGTGTGGTAGAGAGAGAGAGAAAGAGGGAGGGAGAGAGAGAGATGTGGTTGCTTCAAGTTGTGTATTTACGGTCTTTTATGTATTGCCTTGGAATCATCTCCAATTCCAATGTTAGTCCGTTATAGTTTGTTAAATGGCTTACAGAAACGAAATAAAAAAATGTAAACCATCTTTGCTGAATACATTAATTAACTTGAATCCATTTGCAGTCCACATTGTTCTAAGTAATTGCATGGCTTCAATAGCATTCACACTGTATAGGGAAAGGAAAGGGGGGATACTAGTCAGTTGTACAACTGAATGTATTCAAATGAAATGTGTCTTCCTCATTAAACCCAACCCCTCTGAATCAGAGAGGTGCGGCATGTTAAGGCCTTAAAAGCGAACAAATATTTCTGGTTAAATTCAAAATAAAACAACTTTTTTTAAATAGGCCATGTCACATTTACAGGCACCATAATTTCTCCCCATTGACATATAATATTAAAACAATACAGACTATGAATGGTTTTACTCACATCCAAACTTGTCACAGTAGCTGGACAAAGATCCTATATAAATAGAAAGGGAGAATGTCCACTCACCGTTATTCTGCTCCCAAATAGGTCTATGTTTTATGAACATAATCGGAATCATCTTACAGATCAGATCGCAATCACACATCTCCAGAAGATGCATTGCAAGAGTGCTACGGACGTTGTCACCATAATAACAGGAAGTTGCATAATTCTAATAAGTTTGCTTGTAATAAAATTAAACGAAAAAGAAGCAATCCATTTTTTTAAACAACAACAACAACAAATACAATAAATACAATTTTTGTCATAAAATGGCCAGCTTTGGAAATTTGATTTGATTTGATTAAAAAAATACATGCATTGCTGTTGAACCAGCCTTCATTATTGTAGACCTGAGGGAGGGCTTGGGTTTTGAACATAGGTCACATATTTCTACAGGTCACAGATAACTTCTAAAAACGAGATTCACCGTTATTCACCGAAGGCTGCCATCTCTCGTTGGGCATGGACACTTAGCCTATGTCATGGAGGGGGTTTTACGCACGTCCAAAACAGGACCTGCATGGCTAAAATAATGTGGGCCTGCCTAACATACATAGATAAAAAGGGAAAGTCAGCTCACTGATTTACTCCTCTCAAACTTTATATTTCAATAAAGCTTTGGTGATTACGATTAATTTCCAAGCGGTCTCAGGAGCCAAGCCCTTTATCGAAAGTCTTGACTACTTTGTAATTGTATTGGGCAGACAAAAAAAGCCTTAACTGAGAGGAGGGGAGGCCATGCTTGGTTTTTAATCAAATAAAACAAAATGGAAAAAAAACATAATTTTTCTGTGTTTCGTAATAGGAAGTGTGCAGGCACCAGAAGCACATTAGGCTACTCTTGTTCCATGTGCATATGGGCAGTGTGAGTCACGGCTGGATAGGCTGCTTTTCCGCTCTCAAAATTCATGCCATAACCAACTGTGTTACTGCTAAAACCAGCTTTTGGTTAGTCTCAAATATCCCTATCAGCGCTGCCTGAAGTTCTGTTGGAAATTACCACTTTGGATCATGTTTTTAAGGATGCACCTGAAATATTCACACCCCGCCCATCTGAGCGCAAGCGAGCTGATATAAGACAGGTAAGTTGCAGAACCTGGCATTATGGATGGAAAATGCCAGTGAGACAGTTTTTACATGACCAAATTGCAAACAAACAAATTAACGTGCATTTGACACTAGCACCGCCTTAACCTCTTAAATGCAATAGCAAAATGTAGATTTCCACCTAAATAGACATAAGTAACCCAGAAGTAACTGCTATTCATGTGTTATTACATGATTCTGACATGCAACATCTTGGTATATTTGGAAAGAAGACATCTGGTAGATTATGAGTAAACGATCAGAAGATAGATAGGAGTTCATAGTTCAGAATACACAAGATCAAGCACACAAAAAAACAGTTTATTCGTTTTCATTGACAAGCTGAATTATTGATGACTAGAGTTGGAAACACATCAGATGGCTTCCACAACATGTGAACAATATATATAAAAAAGGGATTGATAGACCTAACAACTAAAATGGTCAGATGTTTTAGTAAGTGGTGTCAGGTATCAGATGTTTTAGTTAGTGGTGTCAGGTATCAGATGTTTTAGTGGTGTCAGGTATCAGATGTTTTAGTGGTGTCAGGTATCAGATGTTTTAGTTAGTGGTGTCAGGTATCAGATGTTTTAGTGGTGTCAGGTATCAGATGTTTTAGTAAGTGGTGTCAGGTATCAGATGTTTTAGTTAGTGGTGTCAGGTATCAGATGTTTTAGTGGTGTCAGGTATCAGATGTTTTAGTGGTGTCAGGTATCAGATGTTTTAGTTAGTGGTGTCAGGTATCAGATGTTTTAGTTAGTGGTGTCAGGTGGCAGATGTTTTAGTGGTGTCAGGTATCAGATGTTTTAGTGGTGTCAGGTATCAGATGTTTTAGTAAGTGGTGTCAGGTATCAGATGTTTTAGTTAGTGGTGTCAGGTATCAGATGTTTTAGTAAGTGTTGTCAGGTGTGAGATGTTTTAGTAAGTGGTGTCAGGTTTCAGATGTTTTAGTAAGTGGTGTCAGGTAGAGATGTTTTAGTAAGTGGTGTCATGAATTGAGGTCATCGGCTCGGCCTGCCCTTATAAATTTGTATGCCCATATATGGTAGTAAGTCACGCCAAAGATTTGAAGGCACTGACCAATAGCCAAGATACTCTGCTTTTTGCAGATAGGAGACGTTCTCATACCAGACTGAATTTAATAAAAACAATCAAATAGGGTCCACTTAACGCCAGCCGAAAATCAAGCCCACAGTCTTAGTCTTACACACACATCATGCTTCTGAGCCGGTGCTGGAGATAAAATAGTTATAGGTTCAGATAAAAATGTTGGTCAGTGTCTGTCCCAAATGGACCACTAACCAGGCAGACAGTCACACACCTCTCCCCCCACTCACCTCACCCCACTAACCAGGCAGACAGTCACACACCTCTCCCCCACTCACCTCACCCCACTAACCAGGCAGACAGTCACACACCTCTCCCCCACTCACCTCACCCCACTAACCAGGCAGACAGTCACACACCTCTCCCCCACTCACCTCACCCCACTAACCATGCAGGCAGAGCCATCCTCCCCCACTCACCTCACCCCACTAACCAGGCAGACAGAGCCCTCCTCCCCCACTCAACATCATGATAGTCACAGACCTCCTCCCCCCTCACCCCACTAATCAGTCAGGCAGGAACAGATGAATATTTATTCATTCATTGAAACCATGCGCACATGTAGTATCTTAAAGCAATTCAAAATAAATAGAAAGGTTCAGGCGAAGCATTTGTTAAAGATGGAATAAATTATCCTTTATTTCACTGCAAACAGTGAACAGTGTAGAAACTTCCTCTTCTTTCTATTGAGGAACAGATGGAGGCCAGGGGCGGACTGGCAATCTGGCATTTTGGGCAAATGCATCCCTTTTTGGCCTGTCTAGAGGGCCTGTCTAACTTGTTTTTCTTGTGCAAAATGATAATTATCTGGCAAAAAAAAGGGGGCCTCAAGGAAAGGTGTGGAGGCCTCGAGAAAAACAATGGCCGGTGTGGGGGCCTCAAGGAAAAAAATGTATCATAAATGCCAGGGCCGACTTCTGGTCCCAGTCAGGCCCTGATGATAGCCATCCTTTGGACCTCTCCCTGGACCTCATGCTGAGTTCTGGCCTGGCTCCCACACCATCACACATGCTGTTCTGACTCTTCACCCTGGCCTGGCTCCCACACCATCACACATGCTGTTGCTTTATTTAAGCCTGGCATGTTTTGTTTCTGTTACTGTCTGTATCTTCTATCAGCAGGAGAGTGGAGACAGTATAGCACCTCCGCCCTACTACTGTTACTGTCTGTATCTTCTATCAGCAGGAGAGTGGAGACAGTATAGCACCTCCGCCCTACTACTGTTACTGTCAGTATCTTCTATCAGCAGGAGAATGGAGACAGTATAGCACCTCCGCCCTACTACTGTTACTGTCTGTATCTTCTATCAGCAGGAGAGTGGAGACAGTATAGCACCTCCGCCCTACTACTGTTACTGTCAGTATCTTCTATCAGCAGGAGAGTGGAGACAGTATAGCACCTCCGCCCTACTACTGTTACTGTCTGTATCTTCTATCAGCAGGAGAGTGGAGACAGTATAGCACCTCCGCCCTACTACTGTTACTGTCAGTATCTTCTATCAGCAGGAGAGTGGAGACAGTATAGCACCTCCGCCCTACTACTGTTACTGTCTGTATCTTCTATCAGCAGGAGAGTGGAGACAGTATAGCCCCTCCGCCCTACTACTGTTACTGTCTGTATCTTCTATCAGCAGGAGAGTGGAGACAGTATAGCAACTCCGCCCTACTACTGTTACTGTCTGTATCTTCTATCAGCAGGAGAGTGGAGACAGTATAGCACCTCCGCCCTACTACTGTTACTGTCTGTATCTTCTATCAGCAGGAGAGTGGAGACAGTATAGCCCCTCCGCCCTACTACTGCCCTACTATTATCTATCCTGCTGCATAGTCAGTTTACCCCTACCTACAGTATATGTACATACAGTAGCTACCTCAATTACCTCGCACCCCTGTACATGGACTCAGTACTGGTACTTCCTGTATATAGCCATGTTATTACCTTGTACCCTGCACATGGACTCAGTACTGGTACTTCCTGTATATAGCCATGTTATTACCTCTTACCCTGTACATGGACTCTGTCCTGGTACCATGTTATGACCTCGTACCCCTACACATGGACTCAGTACAGGTACTTCCTGTATATAGCCATGTTATTACCTCCTACCCTGTACATGGACTCAGTACAGGTACTTCCTGTATATAGCCATGTTATTACCTCCTACCCTGTACATGGACTCAGTACAGGTACTTCCTGTATATAGCCATGTTATTACCTCCTACCCTGTACATGGACTCAGTACTGGTTCTTCCTGTATATAGCCATGTTATTACCTCCTACCCTGTACATGGACTCAGTACAGGTACTTCCTGTATATAGCCATGTTATTACCTCCTACCCTGTACATGGACTCAGTACTGGTACTTCCTGTATATAGCCATGTTATTACCTCCTACCCTGTACATGGACTCAGTACTGGTACTTCCTGTATATAGCCATGTTATTTTTACTCGTGATTGTTATTCATTACTCACAGTGTATTTATTCTTTGTGTCACTATTTCTATTTTTACTCTTTGTCTTAATTCTGCATTGTTGGGAAGGACCCATAAGTAAGCATTTCACTGTTAGTCTTCACCTGTTGTTTACGAACATGATCTGGTTTGATATTGATTTTACATTGCTAAAGTCCCTGCCTGAGCCTAGCTACCTGCCTGAGCCTAGCTACCTGCCTCTGCCTGAGCCTAGCTCCCTGCCCTGCCTGAGCCTAGCTCCCTGCCCTGCCTGAGCCTAGCTCCCTGCCCTGCCTGGGGCTAGCTCCCTGCTCTGCCTGAGCCTAGCTCCCTTCCCTGCCTGAGCCTAGCTCCCTGCCCTGCCTGAGCCTAGCTCCCTGCCCTGCCTGAGCCTAGCTCCCTGCCCTGCCTGGGGCTAGCTCCCTGCTCTGCCTGGGGCTAGCTCCCTGCTCTGCCTGAGCCTAGCTCCCTTCCCTGCCTGAGCCTAGCTCCCTGCTCTGCCTGAGCCTAGCTCCCTGCCCTGCCTGAGCCTAGCTCCCTGCCCTGCCTTAGCTTAGCTCCCTGCCCTGCCTGAGCCAAACTCCCTGCCCTGCCTGAGCCTAGCTCCCTGCCGGCCTCCTGCCTTCTCCATATTATGTAAGTGAGTGTCAGAACGCAGTGCAGTGTACCATCTGGGACCTCTTTCTCTCTCTCTCGCTCTCTCTCTCTGAACAGTATACCCAACCCACACAGCATAGCCCATGACACCTGGGTTCAAATAGTATTAGAAAGTTTTCAAATACCTTGATTGTTTGACTGAGCCTGCATGGAGTGCCTGTTGGACAGGGTTTGCACTTGTGGGACTATTCCGTTGGCTAGGCAAGCTCAATCAAGCCCAGCTAAAGTATTTGAAAGAGAACAAGTTCCTTCAGAAAGTATTCACACCCCTTGACTTTTTTCACATTTTGTTGTGTTGTAGCCTGAATTTTAAATGGTTTCAATTGAGATTTTGTGTCACTGGCCTACACTCAATACCCCATAATGTCAAATTGGAATTATGTTTTTAGCATTCAACTGCTTTGTTATTGCAAGCCTAAATAAGTTCAGGAGTAAACATTTGCTAAACAAGTCACAAAATAAGTTGCATGGACTCTGTGTGCAATAATAGTGTTTAACATGATTTTTTAATGATGGCCTCATCTGTAAGGCCCCTCAGTCGAGCATTGAATTTCAAACAAAAATTAAACCACAAAGACCAGGGAGGTTTTCCAATGCCTCGCAAAGAAGGGCAACTATTGATAGATGGGTAAAAATAAAGGAGACATTGAATATCCCTTTGAGCATGGGGAAGTTATTAAATACACTTTGGATGGTATATAAATACATCCAGTCACTACAAAGATACAGGCATCCTTACGAAGATGCAGGCGTCCTTCCTAACTCAGTTAGGAGTTGAATGGCTGTGATAGGAGTAAACTGAGGATGGATCAACAACATCCACAATACTAACCTAAATGACAGAGTGAAAAGAAGGAAGCATGTACAGAATACACATTTTTCAAAACATGCATCCTGTTTGCAATAAAGCATTTAAGTAGAACTGCAAAAAATGTGGCAAAGAAATGTACTTTATGTTCTGAATGCAAAGCGTTATGTTTGGGGAAAATCCAACCTCAGACATCACTGAGTACCAATCATGGTGGTGGCTGCATCATGTTATGGGTATGTTTGTCATCGGCAAAGACTAGGGAGTTTTTTTGGATAAAAAGGCAAAATCCTAGAGGAAAACCAGGTTCAGTCTATTTTCCAACAGATACTGGTCGACAGATTTAATATTTTAGCAGGACAATAACCTAAAACACAAGGCCAAGCATACACTGGAGTTGCTTACCAAGACGACATTGGAATGTTCCTGAGTAGCCTAGGTACAGTTTTGACTTGAATTGGCTTGAAAATCTATGGCATGACTTGAAAATGGATGTCTAGCAATGATCAACAACTAAGCTCTTAGAGACTTACCCAGAAAGACTCACAGCTGTAATTCTAACATGTATTGACTCAGGAGGTTAAATACTTATCGAATCAACGTATATTAGCATTTTACTTCCACTTTGACATTACATACACTATTTTGTGTAGATTGTTTACAAGAAATGACAACAAAATGTGGAAAAAGTAAAGGGGTGTGAATACATTCTGACGGCACTGTAGCTCAGTTAGTCACGGTATGGTGATCTCAGCCCTCACATTGCTGAGTGTCCCACAGAGGCTGCTCTGAAACAGTCAAAATGGACGAGATAAGATCTTGAATGTATCCTAAATAGCACCATATTCGCTAAATAGTGTGCGGGCCCTGGAACCCTATTGGCCGATGTCAAAGGTAGTGTGTTCCATACAAAGGAAATATGATCCCATTTGTGATCGAACCCATGCAAACAGTTTAAAAATACCTTGATTATCCTACACTGTGTCTATAATGATAATAACCAGTTTTGCAATCAGTATTGCTTTCTGATTATCAGTTTTAAGGGCTAATTGTCAAAACACTACACACAATTCACGCAACCACACACACACAAGTAGCAGAACACCTCAGATATTTTACAAAATGAAACACTTCATTTAAAACTATACAATAATTTATAAAAACACAAATTTGTCATCGCACATGGTTCATACGGTCTGATTATGTTTGAACCAGTTACACACTGCTGTGCTTAATCTAAAACACTTTTAACATTTATACTTTTCTAATGATATACAGTTGAAGTCGGAAGTTTACATACACTTAGGTTGAAGAAATTAAAACTCATTTTTCAACCACTCCACAGATTTCATGTTAACAAACTATAGTTTTGGCAAGTCGGTTAGGACATCTACTTCTTCCAACACTTGTTTACAGACAGATTATTTCACTTATAATTCACTATATCACAATTCCAGTGGGTCAGAAGTTTACATTCCAGAAAATGATATCATGGCTTTAGAAGCTTCTGATAGGAGGTGTACCTGTGGCTGTATTTCAAGGCCTACCTTCAAACTCAATGCCTCTTTGCTCGACATCATGGGAAAATCAAAATAAATCAGCCAAGACCTCCAAAAAAAAATGTGTAGACCCCCACAAGTCTGGTTCATCCTTGGGAGCAATTTCTAAACATTTGAAGGTACCACGTTCATCTGTACAAACAATAGTAGGCAAGTAAAAACACCATGGGACCACGCAGCCGTCATACCACTCAGGAAGGAGACGCGTTCTGTCTCCTAGAGATGAACGCACTTTGGTGCGAAAAGTGCAAATCAGTCCCAGAACAACAGCAAAGGACCTTGTGAAGATGCTGGAGGAAACAGGTGCAAAGTATCTATATCCACAGTAAAACGAGGCCTATATCAACATAACCTGAAAGGCCGCTCAGCAAGGAAGAAGCCACTGCTCCAAAACCGCCATAAAAGAGCCATACTGCGGTTTGCAACTTCACATGGGGACAAAGATCATACTTTTTGGAGAAATGTCCTCTGGTCTGATGAAACAAAAATAGAACTGTTTGGAGGACAAAGAGGGAGGCTTGCAAGCCGAGGAACACCATCCCAACTGTGAAGCATGGGGGGTGGCAGCATCATGTTGTGGGGGTGCTTTGTTGCAGGAGGGACTGGTACACTTCACAAAATAGATGGCATCATGAGGAAGGAGAATTATGTGGATATATTGAAGCAACATCTCAAGACATCAGTCAGGAAGTGGGTCTTCCAAATGGACAATGACCCCAAGCACACTTCCAAAGTTGTGGCAAAATGGCTTAAGGACATCAAAGTCAAGGTATTGGAGTGGCCATCACAAAGCCCTGACCTCAATCCTACAGAACATCTTTGGGCAGAACTGAAAAAGCGTGTGCGAGCAAAGAGGCCTACAAACCTGACTCAGTTACACCAGTTATATCAGGAGGAATGGGCCAAAATTCACCCAACTTATTGTGGGAAGCTTGTGGAAGGCTACCCGAAACGTTTGAGCCAGGTTAAACAATTTAAAGGCAATGCTACCAAATACTTATTGAGTGTATGTAAACTTCTGACCCACTGGGAATGTGATGAAAGAAATAAAAGCTGAAATAAATCATTCTCTCTACTATTATTCTGACATTTCACATTCTTAAAATACAGTGGTGATCCTAACTGACCTAAAACAGGGCATTTTTACTAGGATTAAATGTCAGGAATTGTGTAAAACTGAGTTTAAATGTATTTGGCTAAGGTGTATGTAAACTTCCGACTTCAACTGTACGTCTGGGTTTGATTTTTTCAGAGATACTGTTAGAGTAAAGTACATATATTGACCAAAACATTCATTGAAAATAGCTATTTCTCGCCACATTGTAAAATCAGTCAATACATCCATGCATTTCCAAAGGTTGCATTTAGATCTGAAAATCAGAACAGAACATATTCTAAATAGAACATAGTACATAAACACAGCAGCAACTTTTGTGGAGACAAAAGAAAGCGTGAATAAAAAAGAAATAACCCTAAGCATCATCTCTTCGCCTGGCTGGATCCGGCCATAGCACTTCGTCCACATCACAGGCTATGTCCTCTCTCGCAAGACAGCGAGTTTGATCAATTGGTTCATAGGTGTGGTATTTTGAAAGGCACTGCCTTGAAATGGCAAAGAAGTGACATCATGTTAGATTTCTGTGTCTAACGTAGAGAAGTGTGTTTTGTGTTTTGTAAAAAGTGTGAGGCTGGGAATGGGCTTATAGTTGTGCAAATCTGACCTGAGGTTTTGCTCCTTGAGTGTCAGGTTTCACTAACTGTGTGTTATTTTTAATTTTAGCAATCGTAAAAAAAACTGTAAACAAGGCCTGTAAGAATAATAATGGGGGGAATGGAACTTAATACAAATGTATCATAATTGATAAATTATTCAAAATGATTTATTGTTTCCAAAGTGCTAGGATGGGCATGATTCAATTAAAGTCATTTGTAATGATAATTTATGACCATGAAATCAATATCATTGTGCTTTATAGTAATGTAGTCTATTCTGGTTTATTGGATAACTTTAGTCATTAAAAAAAATAGTAGGCTAATCGTAACAGTGTTTTACAGACTTGTAACTGTGTAATACAATATAATATAATATAATATAATATAATACAATATAATATAATATAATACAATATAATATAATACAATATAATATAATTTAATATAATACAATATAATACAATATAATATAATATAATACAATATAATATAATAATGTACAGTAAAGTATTTAGGATTACCTTTGACTTTTTCCACATTTTTTACATTACAGCCTTATTCTAAAATTGATTACATATCTTTAATATATTTAATTAATGACAAAGCAAAAACGGGATTTTAGAAATGTTTACAAATGTATTAAAAATACAAACTGAAACATCACATTTACATAAGTATTCAGACCCTTTACTCAGTACTTTGTTGAAGCACCTTTGGCAGCGACTACAGCCTTGAGTCTTCTTGGGTATGACTCTACAAGCTTGGCACACCTGTATTTGGGGAGTTTCTCCCATTCTTTTCTCCAAGCTGGCTGTCATGTGCCTTTTCCTGAGGAGTGGCTTCCGTCTGGCCTGATTGGTGGAGTGCTGCAGAGATGATTGTCCTTATGGAAGGTTATCCCATCTCCACAGAGGAGCTCTGGAGCTCTGTCAGTGAGACCATCGGGTTCTTGGTCACCTCCCTCACCAAGGCCCTTCACCCCCAATTGCTCTGTTTGGCCGGGTGGCCAACTCTAGGAAGAGTCTTGGTGGTTCCAAACATCTTCCATTTAAGAATGAGGCCACTGTGTTCTTGGGGACCGTCAATGCTGCAGAATTGTTTTTGTACCCTTCCCCAGATCTGTGCCTCGACACAATCCTGTCTCGGAGCTCTATAGACAATTCCCTTGACCTCATCACTTGGTTTTTGCTCTGACATGCACTGTCAACTGTGGGAACTTATATAGACAGGTGTGCACCTTTCCAAATCATGTCCAATCAATTGAATTTACCACAGGTGGACCCCAATCAAGTTGTAGAAACATCAAGGATGATCAATGGAAACAGGAAGCACCTGAGCTCAATTTCGAGTCTCATAGCAAAGGATCTGAATACTCATGTAAATACATTATTCATTGTTTTCACTTTTTCATTATGGGGTATTTTGTGTAGATTGATGAGGGAAAAAGTATTTAATCCATTTTAGAATAAGGCTGTAAGGTAACGAAATGTGGAAAAATGTAAGGGGTCTGAATACTTATCAAATGCACTGTATTGCAGAAGTCTAAGCTACTACATAAAATCCTATTTTCCTTGTCTTTTAAACATTGTTTCCTATCGAGCTATCCCATCAGAGTCATGTGATTCGACCCACTCACCCCCATTCATAACGTCACCAATGATCTGTGGCTTTGAGACACCCCGTTGATTGTTGATAAACGTTTGACACAATCGAATTGACGCCGTGGCAGCTAGGGCGTAGAAGGGATACACTAGGATATCCCAGGAAAACTCCTACTAGTTCAATCAAAGAGAGAGACGTCTCCGGGACGGTCCTGGCAACACAGAACAACAACCGTTATCTCTCTCTTGTCTCTCTCCATTGGAAGAAACAAGGCACCTGCAATGGCAATTCAAAGAGTTGGAATAATGGCAAAATGGGCTTAAAAATAAAAGACTTTGGGATGTGATAAATAAAACGGACAAGGAAAATCAGAGTGTGTGTGACCAAAACAAATCAGAGCGAGAACCAAGCGCTGAGAGCTATATTAGGTCACCGCATTGCTTTGACTCTCAAAGCAACGGGAACTGGAAATAGCACGGCGCACGAGCACGGGCGCCCGGTTGCTTTTGATTTGAGCCGCCGCCTACCACAGCGGGGAGACCGTTCTGTTTCGTCCACTAAATTACTATCCTTGGTAGATTTTTTTCTACGACCTGCTTTTCAAATGGTAACCGAGACACCGTGGATAAAATAAGATAAGATGTTGAAGTGATTACCGGGGATAAATAATAAAACAGTACCGGGCAAGCAAGGTCCGTTCACCGATCGCAGGTGGATCCAACGAAGTGGTGGAACAGGGTATTGAAAGACGACAGGAGCAGCAGCGCACCACAATAACCTCGGCACTACTAGCCGACTACATCTTCAAAGAATAGGTCTAACTATTCATTCCTATATCTGCTTTTTGGGGTCCATATGATGCTACATCGTTTCACAAACTGGATGTGTATCAAAACTTCAGTATGGTGGAAATACTCCAAGTTATGTTGCCACTGTAGAACGCATAACGTACTTCGACTAATAGGAGTGTAACCCTTATCAAATTATTGTTTTCTAGGCTTCCCAAGCCTTCTTTTGTTGGAATAATACCAAGTTATCTCTCATGTGGACCTATAATAGTCTGTAAGGATGCCTGAAGCACTCGCCCCAGCCCAGGCGCTCTACATCGGCATGGAGGTGGTGATTGCCGTCTTCTCAGTCCTGGGTAATGTGATGGTGGTCTGGGCGGTGAAAATTAACAAGTCTTTGAGAGACACAACATTCTGTTTCATCGTTTCTCTGGCCCTGGCGGATATCGCAGTGGGAGCCCTCGTCATCCCCTTGGCGATAACTATCAGCATCGGACTCCAAACTCACTTCTACAGCTGCCTGATGGTCGCGTGCACGGTGCTGGTGCTGACGCAAAGTTCCATCCTAGCCCTCCTGGCCATAGCGATTGACCGCTATCTCAGGGTCAAGATTCCAACAAGGTAAACAAAACCAGCTCATCATGTCTTATACGTACACTGACCTGTTATATTGTGACTTAGCAAGTGGATAAAATGCACTACTGATGATGATGATGGTGAAGATGATGATGAGGATGAGGGGAAGAAGGAGGTCATGAGGAGGAGGTGTTGGGAGGTGATGAAGAGGGTGTAATGATGATGATGATGAAGAAGAGGTGGAGGAGGAGGTGATGAAGAGGTGGAGGAGGAAGATCTGATTACGAGGTGGTTGTCATAGTGGTCATCATAACACCTTTTGGTTCCATGTCACTAGGATGCCTACATCCTCACTGCCAGACCCATGTAGGGATGGAGAAGGGCAGCTTAACACACACACACACACACACACACACACACACACACACACACACACACACACACACACACACACACACACACACACACACACACACACACACACACACACACACACACAACAGAAAGACATGTACACAAATGTGTGAAGACACACACACTGATAGCTTACCATAGCAGAGCGATACAAGCAGCTCTAATTGGCTATGTCCTCAGGGACGCAGTAAAGGAAGGATTACTGCATTCTGCATGGAGAAAATAACCTCTTACTTCTCTGGTGCCAATGTGCTGCTTTTTGCTTTTCAATTTATAGTATTTGACCATTTTCTAGGGAACTGAGAATACAACAGGATACCGTTGAGGTCAAAACGCAACAGCTTTTTTTATTAATCAAAGAGCAACTATGCATTCAAAAATGATTTAGTTGTTTCAGTCTTTTTGGGAGATGAGGATGTTAGTTTATGTTTCAGTGGAATTGAGTGAGTCTGTGACAGTGACAGAGATGCTATTTGTATTAATGCATATTGAATGTATCAGCCTCTGGTGCTGTGTTGCATGTACCAGAGCAGCCAAACTAGTGCTGCCATGTTTAGAGGAAACACAAGGCTTGGGGCCATTCTGCTGAGGAGATGCAGAAGGAGACTGAAGTGGAGAGAATGTGGGAGAAGAGAAGCCAAGTAGAAGAGGGGCGTTTTTCCGTTCTCCATCTGTTGGAGATGGAGACATATTCTTAGACAGTGGTATAGCTGAATCTCATTACTGACTCCTTGATTTCTTTATCTATTATTCAATCTTCTCAAGTTGTCAGTGAGCTCATACTCATACCTGCCATCGTCTCTTTCAAAACACTTTGAATACTTCTACGGAAAATAACTTCAAATGAGGCAGTGTACTATAAGCTATAGTTAAACTATTTCCAATTATGAATCAATCAATGATTCCTTGATTATGCAGAAGTTGTTCTATATTATGAAAGGACACCAATATTGAATTACAATTGAATTCTAGATTTTACAGGGATTTTTCTGCCATTGTAATCCTAGGATGTGGGACACCTTAGTCCAAACAGGCTAATAAAAAATGTTAACCAAATAATATAAATACAGTACCAGTCAGAAGTTTGGACACACCCACTCATTCAAGGGTTTTTCTTTATTTGTATTATTTTCTACATTGTAGAATAATAGTGAAGACATCAAAATTATGAAATAACACAAATGGAATCATGTAGTAACCAAAAAAGAATTGTAAAAAACAAAATATTATAGATTATTCTAAGTAGCCACCCTTTGCCTTGATGACAGCTTTGCACACTCATGGCATTCTCTCAACCAGCTTCACCTGGAATGCTTTCCCAACAGTCTTAAAGGAGTTCCCACATATGCTGAGCACTTGTTGGCTGCTTTTCCTTCACTCTGCGGTCCAACTCATCCCAAACCATCTCAATTGGGTTGAGGTCGGGTGATTGGTCAAATAGCCCTTACACAGACTGGAGGTGTGTTGGGTCATTGTTCTGTTGAAAAAGCCTACAAGCGCAAACCAGATGGGATGGCGTATCGCTGCAGAATGCTGTGGTAGCCATGCTTGTTAAGTGTGCCTTGAATTCTATTTAAATCACACAGTGTCACCAGCAAAGCACCCCCTCACCATCACACCTCCTCCTCCATGCTTCACGGTGGGAACCACACATGCAGAGATAATCTTTTCACCTACTCTGCGTCTCACAAAGACACAGCGGTTGGAACCAAAAATCTCAAATTTGGACACATCAGACCAAAGGACAGATTTCCACCGGTCTAATGTCCATTGCTTGTGTTTCTTGGCCCAAGCAAGTCTATTCTTCTTATTGGTGTCCTTCAGTAGTTGTTTCTTTGCAGAAATTTGGCCATGAAGGCCTGATTCACACAGTCTCCTCTGAACAGTTGATGTTGAAATGTGTCCTGTTACTTGAACTCTGTGAAGCATTTATTTGGGCTGCAATTTCTGAGGCTGGTAA
Source organism: Thymallus thymallus (assembly GCA_023634145.1). Classification (NCBI taxonomy): domain Eukaryota; kingdom Metazoa; phylum Chordata; class Actinopteri; order Salmoniformes; family Salmonidae; genus Thymallus; species Thymallus thymallus. The sequence goes on from CM042400.1 coordinate 32,767,968, forward strand.
CTCTAATGAACTTGTCCTCTGCAGCAGAGGTAACTCTGGCTCTTCCTTTCCTGTGGCGGTCCTCAAGAGAGCCAGTTTCATCATAGCGCTTGATGGTTTTTGCGACTGCACTTGAAGAAACGTTAAAAGTTCTTTACATTTTCCGTATTGACTGACCTTCATGTATTAAAGTAATGATGGACTGTCTTTTCTCTTTGCTTATTTGACCTGTTCTTGCAATATTATGGACTTGGTATTTTACCAAATAGGTCTATCTTCTGTATACAACCCCTACCTTGTCACAACACAACTGATTGGCTCAAACACATTAAGAAGGAAATATATTCCACAAATTAACTTTTAAGAAGGCACACCTGTTAATAAAAATGCATTCCAGGTGACTACGTCATGAAGCTAGTTGACAGAATGCCAAGAGTGTGCAAAGCTGTCATCAATGCAAAGGGTAGCTACTTAGAAGAATCTCGAAAATAAAGTATATTTTCATTTGTTAAAAAAAAATGTTGGTTACTACATGACTCCATATGTTCTATTTCATAGTTTTTATGTCTTCACTATTATTCTAGAATGTAGAAAATAGTACAAATAAAATGACTGGTAATATATATCTTTATTAAATAAATTGTCACAATGGAAAAAACTTTAATGAGTAAAAACAGATAAAAAGTATGTAGAAAAGATAATGGACCTATATATTTTTACATAATATAACCTTTGAGAACTAATAATCACCTAAATAAAAGACAGTAAATTTTATTTAACCTTTATTTTACTAGGCAAGTCAGTTAAGAACAAATTCTTATTTACAATGACGGCCTAGGAACAGTGGGTTAACTGCCTTGTTCAGGGGCAGAATGACAGATTTTTACCTTGTCAGCTCGCGGATTCAATCCAGCAACCTTTCAGTTACAGGCCCAACACTCTAACCACTAGGCTACCTGCCGCCCCAATGAGAATGAGAATAGAAAATTCCCAAAACAATTAATTTAGCAGTATGGCTTTTGGTATTATGTTTGAACAAACGAACACTGCATTGGCCATGACAAAATGCATAGAATTACAGGACATTAGCTTTAAAACTAAGTTTTCTCTCAGCTCCATTGCAGAATGTGTAGAATTGCAGGAAATTAGCTTTTTCAAAATGTAGATTTATGCTTAAATAGACAAAAGTAATGATTTTTCATGAGATGGTCATAAACAATAACTAGTAATGCTGCATAGTTCTAGAAAGGTCTGGAACTCACCTTTCTGGTGAAAATAATTACATTTATGTTTTTGTGTACTCACTTTTGAGGACACAAGCTCAAGTACATAGTACAAATATTATGAAAATATATGTTTTACTGTTCAACAAAAATGGGGGAATGACTGAAATTAACAATTGAAATGACTGAAATGCTTTCTAAATAACAATCAAATTATAAATGACTTGCTATAAGATTTCACCTTTCTTATAACTGTACAATAAATATAATAATATTTAGTGACAGTACAAATTTGGCCCCATTTCATATTTTCTACCAAACGTCCTCTGAGCAACACAGAGTCACCATTTGAATGTCTGCAGACTTGTTACAACTTCAACTCCCTTTGTGACCAAGAGAAAGTGGTCGTGAATCAATTCTACAAAATTATTTCATATTTTTCTTATGTTGTGAGGTCTAAATCCGTCCAAGAATATCGCAGCGAGATGAAACCAAGATTGCTGGATTCGCTAGTCTGTCCCCTTTAATGTGCCAACAAATCGATTCTTCGTCTAGATAGGCCAGAAAATGGAACGTCACTCCTTATGCAAATGTCGGGTGTGAAACCTGACACTTCAAGTCAGCTTCGCTGACAGATTGATAGAGGAGAGCAGACAGATGGGGCTTTCTGGCACTATAATATCGCTTTCATACTAAGACGTTTTTCTGGCAACTTTATTTCCTGCTTTTTGACCAAAAGCTGAGGCTTATGGGAGATCAACTGGTCAACTACACTACATTGCCAAAAGTATGTGGACACCTGCTCCTCAAACATCTCATCCTAAAATAATGGCCATAAATATGGAGTTGGTCTACCCTTTGCTGCTATAACAGCCTCCACTCTTCTGGGAAGGCTTTCCACTAGATGTTGGAACATTGCTGTGGGGACTTCCATTCAGCCACAAGAACATTAGTGAGGTCGGGCACTGATGCAGTCGGCGTTCCATTTCATCCCAAAGGTTGGGATGAGGTCAGGGCTCTGTGCAGGTCAGTCAAGTTCTTCCACGCCGATCTCGACAAACCATTTCTGTATGGACCTCACTTTGTGCACGTGGGCATTGTCATGCTGAAACAGGAAAGGGCCTTCCCCAAACTGTTGTCACAGAGTTGGAAGCACAGAATCGACTAGAATGTCATTGTATGCTGTAGCGTTAAGATTTCCCTTCACTGGAACTAAGGGGCCAGAACCATGAAAAACAGCCCCAGCCCATTATTCCTCCTCCACCAACTATGCATTGGGGCAGGTAGCGTTCTCCTGGCATCCGCCAAACTCAGATTAGTTTTGTCCATCGGACTGCCAGATGGTGAAGCGTGATTCATCTCTCCAGAGAATGCGTTTCCACTGCTCCAGATTCCAATGGCGGCAAGCTTTACACCCCTCTAACCGATGCTTGGCATTGCACATGGTGATCTTAGGCTTGTGTGCGGCTGCTCGGCCATGGAAACCCATTTCATGAAGCTTCCGATGAACAGTTCTTGTGCTGACATTGCTTTCTGAGGCAGTTTGGAACTCGGTAGTAAATGTTGCAACCGAGGACAGACTATTTTTACTCGCTTCAGCACTCGGCAGTCCTGTTCTGTGAGCTTGTGTGGCCTACCACTTCGCGGATGATCCGTTGTTGCTCCTAGATGTTTCCACTTCACAATAAAAGCACTTACAGTTGACCGGTGCAACTCTAGCAGGGCAGAAATGTGACGAACTGACTTGTTGGATAGGTGGCATCCTATGACGGTGCCACGTTGAAAGTCACTGAGCTGTTCAGTAACGCCATTCTACTGCCAATGTGTGTCTATGGAGATTGCATGGCTGTGTTTTCAATTGTATACACCTGTCAGCAACGGATGTGGCTGAAATAGACGATTCCACTAATTTGAAGGGGTGTCCACATACTTTTGTATATATAGTGTATCTGAAAGGTATTGCCTGTATCAAAGCCAACATTTGTATTTCCGCCAAACACACCTAGTAATCATTTAGGTAAAGTTCTGCCTAATGCTGCATTTACATGAGGGACGCAAAACCCGTCATACCAGTTGGCACTGGAAAGATGGTGAAGGTAAAAGCAAGCCAGCGGGATGGTATGCGTTGCTGTGGTGATTTCAGTAAACGGTAAACAAACATCTGGTAGAAAACAATGCAAACCAAAAGTTTGCACGGGCGGCAAGTCATTTACCGTCCGGTTTGCTGTCTCCCGTTTACGTTGTGCCATCTAAACATCGCAGCATTAGGCATAAAGACAATTAATGCTTGATCCGAAAATGTGGTCGGAGGTTACAAATGGATGGTGTGACGAATGCAGAGGCCGATTTGAGCTCCTTACAGTATCACTACCCACATTTTGTAACAATATGGAGGGCTCCGTATCGCCACAGATAGATGAGATGAGCATAACATCTTTGGTATAAACTGTCTTTAGCTCCGCATTAACATGTTTGGTTGACGGTGGGCGAGGGCGGGAGGTCCTGTACAAACACAAACTCACTTCCTTCACAACAGCTCGACTCTGCTCAGCCAAGCGCAAGAAGTATGAATGCCCTGACTTCTGCAGAGGACATTTTACTATAAATGCAGAACAGCCTATGCAGACGTCGCATTTTGGTATGAAACGTAGCCGCAGTGCTGAGGCGGCTTTGGTGAGCACTACGCTCTTAATCTAGTGCACTAGTGACATGCCTTGCATTTCTAAACTTTGCAAGGCATGTCACTTCGCCCTTCTCTTCACCCACCATTAAGCATGCACTGTTTTCTTAACCATACCATAACTGGATGGATACATAAATAATTACTGTGGGAATAAATATCACTGAATGACTAGAATAAAGTTGGCTAATGCAATTGAAGGCATGTATCAAATTGTTGCTTAATGAAACTCCCAATTCATCCAATCCTTGTAAAGCAATAGCCTACCCGCTTGTGGTAAACTAAATTATCATTGCAGCACCATTTTGATTGGGACAGTGCCATCGCGTTGCTTTGAGACAAGCATGGGGACTCCTCTTGATAAATCAATCAATGTCAGATTTTTGTTTTCACAGAATCTCTGTTTGTATACTGTTAAGGCTACAATTAGGCTGTGGAAATGTTAGCTAAGTTGAGGTGAGTGCTGTTCATGATCATAATGTCTAGTTGGCTCCTTTATTTAAGTTTAAAGAGTGAGTTATGTTGCTCTTCTGTCACAGTGGTTTAGTAGTCTAGGCCTCCTCCCGACCAACCGCCTGTGACTTCACTGACTGATAATAAATCAATGTGATTTTTTCCAGAAAAAAACTTCTTCTTCGTCATCATCATCATCATCATCATCATCATCATCACCATCATCATCATATATGTAATATGCCGTTTTAGGGTCTAATCCTGGATGCGGCTTGCTTGAAACCACGTTCCAGACGGTGTCTATTCCACAAGTCACCACCGGCTAAGGCTATTATGTTGAAATGCCTATTCTGTCACACCCTGATCTGTTTCACATGTCTTTGTGATTGTCCACCGACCTACAGATGTCTCCCATTTTCCCCATTATCCCCTGTGCATTTATACCTGCGTTCTGTTTGTCTGTTGCCAGTTCGTCTTGTCTCGTCAAGCCTACCAGCACGTTTTTTTTTTCTAGTTCCTGTTTTCTAGTTACTGTTTCTCTAGTCCTCCCGGTTCCGAACATGTCAGCCTGCCCTGACCCTGAGCCCGCCTGCCGTCCTGTACCTGTCGGACTCGGACCTGGTTACGAACCTCTGACTGTCCTCGACCTGCCCTTTGCCTGCCTCCTGTGGTTTAATAAACTACTCTGTGTATTGAACCTTCCGTCTCCTGTTGTTTAATAAACTACTCTGTATATTGAACCTTCCGTCTCCTGTGTCTGCATCTGGGTCATATCCTGAGTCGTGTTATATTCACTATTCCATCTGACTGCGCAATCCACTGTCTCAGCCCAGCCAAACAATTTATGAACTTGAGCTCCACTGTAAAAAAAAAACATCTGGACATGTTCTCCCATTTATTTTAGAGATACATTTGTTTTTAAACAGTAGAGATTTGTATTAACCTTGCTGTCTGTCTTGCCGACATTTGCAACATTATTTCAATATTGAAATTCGATCTCCAGCTGTCCGATAGTAGGTCATGGACGAGACAGACAGTCTGGCAGTCAGACAGTTTGCTGTCATTGCAGCTTCAGTTTGAAGTGATTGTGTTTTGTTGTGTTGTTGGCTATCTCCTCTGAACAATAGTGTCCTGACGAGAGAGCACATATACGTACATTTGCCAGGAGAAACCCCCCCAAAATCACTAGAAAACAGCTTAAACAAATGGAAATGCAGCTACTTTGCTGTTATTCTGTCTACACTGTTTGAAGTGACTGTGCTAGCCGAAGTTTGCTGATTAGCAAGCAAGGGATAGGAACGTTGCCACCCATCATGGCCATTTATAACCAACGACTTGGGTCGCGTCTCTGGCAAGCGAACTGATAGAATGAGCGACCAGCCGACTTGGGTAGCAACCCTATACTATATCTCGTGGAAGGTTGAAATAGTATGAATAAATTCATCAATATAACGTGTTTAATGAAAATATGTCAATCTTTATTTTAATATGTTTAATAACCGCCGCTATATTGGCACGGTTTGACTTCGTTTCGGGCCTAACAACACCCGTGCCAATATATTCTCCAAACACCGACTTCTCTGGTATTATCACTTAAATAATGCATCAGTCTAAACCAGACCTGTAAAATATATCCATGCCTATAGCACTCAAGAGAGGGTAGATGAAATGCCACTCCCAACACCTCTCACTATCTACATTCTACTGCATGCACATGGGTATACTTATGCTAAGAGGTAAAAATATGCAGTGGGGATAATTTTGATAGGAAACAATCTGTATTGTTATGAGAACAATGGGAACCATGTGCATTATCTACACTAGACCATGTGTGTGTGTTGGTGTGTGTGTGTGTGTGTGTGTCTTAAGCACACACTAGACACTCCCTGGCTACTGTTTGAACTGTTCTCAGTTCTGTTATCCACTAGTAGGCTCTCTTAGAAACAATACTCACTATTGTTCGGTTCAGCAATTGTCCCTATGCTTTTAAATCAAATTAATTGCCCAGTCAAGCCCAGCAGATCAGTTTAAAACTAGAGCAGCATACATTATTTTCTGATATTTATTTCTAAACTAATTTGTCCACCATATCTGTACATTACATACTGTATATGTTACACATAGGTGTTTTATGAACAAACAATAGAAGAGGCTCTGTACTGTACACACACACACACACACACACAATCTCAATTCAATTCAAAGGGCTTTAGTGGCATGGGAAACATATGTGAACGTTGCCAAAGCAAGTGAACAGAAGTGAAATAAACAATGAAAGTTAACAGTAAACATTACACTCACAGAAGTTCCAAAAGAATAAAGACATTTAAAATATCATATTATGTCTATATACAGTGTTGTAACAATGTGCAAATAGTTAAAGTACAAATGGGAAAATAAATAAACATAAATATGGCTTGTATTTACAATAGTGTTTGTTCTTCACTGGTTGCCCTTTTCTTGTGGCAACAGGTCACACATCTTGCTGCTGTGATGGAACACTGTGGTATTTCACCCAGTAGATATGGGAGTTTATCAAAATTGGGTTTGTTTTTCGAATTCTTTGTGGATCTGTGTAATCTGAGGGAAATATGTGCCTCTAATATGGTCATACATTTAGCAGGGGGTTAGGAAGTGCAGCTCAGTTTCCATCTCATTTTGTGGGCAGTGTGCACATAGCCTGTCTTCTCTTGAGAGCCAGGTCTGCCTACAGAGGCCTTTCTCAATAGCAAGGCTATCCTCACTGAGTCTATACATAGTCAAAGCTTTCCTTAAGTTTGGGTCAGTCACAGCGGTCAGGTATTCTGCCACTGTGTTCTCCCTGTTTAGGGACAAATAGCATTCTAGTTTGCTCTGTTTTTTTGTTAATTCTATCCAATGTGTCAAGTAATTATATTTTTATTTTGTCATGATTTGGTTGGGTCTAATTGTGTTGTTGTCCTGGTCTGTTTGTGTTTGTGAACAAAGCCCCAGGACCAGCTTTCTTAGGGGACTCTTCTCCAGGTTAATCTCTCTGTAGATGATGGCTTTGTTATGGAAGTATTGGGAATCACATCATTTTAGGTGGTTGTAGAATTTAATGGCTCTTTTCTGGATTTTGATAATTAGCGGGTATCAGCCTAATTCTGCTCTGCATGCTTTATTTGGTGTTTTACATTGTACACATAGGATATTTTCCCAGACCTCACAACCATAGGCAATGGGTTCTATATCTGTTTCAAGTATTTTTAGCCAGATCCTAATTGGTATGTCAAATTTTATGTTCCTTTTGATGGCATAGAAGGCCCTTCTTGCCTTGTGTCTCAGATCGTTCACAGCTTTGTGGAAGTTACTTGTGGCGCTGATGTTTAGGCCAAGGTATAGTTTTTTGTGTGCTCTAGGGCAACGGTGTCTAGATGGAATTTGTATTTGTGGTCCTGGCAACTGGACCATTTTTGGAACACCATTATTTTTGTCCTACTGAGATTTACAGTCAGGGCCCAGGTCTGACAGAATCTGTGCAGAAGATCTAGGTGCTGCTGTAGGCCCTCCTTGGTTGGTGACAGAAGCACCAGATCATCAGCAAAAAGTAGACGTTTGACTTTGTTTTCACTGAGGAAATGAACTAGTCTGCTGTTAATGACAATGCAGAGGATTTTCCCAAGGTTGCTGTTGACGCATATCCCACGGTAGTTATTGGGGTCAAATTTGTCTCCACTTCTGTGAATTGGGGTGATCAGTCCTTAGTTCCAAATATTGGGGAAGATGCCAGAGCTAAGGATGATGTTAAAGACTTTAAGTATAGACAACTGGAATTTGTTGTCTGTATATTTTATCATTTCATTGAGAATACCATCAACACCACAGGCCTTTTTGGGTTGGAGGGTTTTAATTTTGTCCTGTAGTTAATTCAAGGTAATTGGAGAATCCAGTGGTTCTGGAAGTCTTTAATAGTTGATTCTAAGATTTGTATTTGATCATGTATATGTTTTTGCTGTTTGTTCTTTGTTATAGAGCCAAAAAGATTGGAGAAGTGGTTTATCCATACATCTCCATTTTGGATAGATAGCTCTTCATGTTGTTGTTGGTCTGTGTGTGTGTGTATCTACACTGCCCATTCTTAAAAAGACTGAGAGAAGTCAATGTGATACCAAAGAGCCTACTTTTTTATTAGTATTTCCTGGTTGCGAGCCAGCAACCAGGAAAAATGGAATGGAAAAATCTGTCGGGAAGTAAGCTGGTAACTGGAGGGTTGCTGGTATCAAATCCTAGATGCCATTGCCTGCTGTTGTGCCCTTGAGCAAGAGCTCCCCGTTAGCTGGGTGGCAGCCCCTCGCAACTCTCCTGAACTTGTATGTGTGTATATCAGGGGTTGGAACTTAAATTATTTGAACATAACCATTCATTTTTATGTTCTGTTCTGAGTTGTTTAAATGCGTGATGGAAAGACAAGTGTGAAGGTTCACCTTCCAACAGGACAACAACCCTAAGCACACAGACAAGACAAGGCAGGAGTGGCTTTGGGACAAGTCTCTGAATGTCCTTGAGTGGCCCAGCCAGAGCCCGGACTTGAACCCGATCTAGCTGTAATCGCTGCCAAATGTGCTTCAACAAAGTACTGAGTCGTGTCTGAATACTGATGTAAATGTGATATTTTTTATTTTTTTTAAACCTATTATTGCTTTGTCATTATGGAGTATTGTGTGTAGATTGATTGAGGGGAAAAAATAATTGAATACATTTTTATAATAAGGCTGTAACACAACAAAATGTGGAAAACATCAAGGGGTCTGAATACTTTCTGAATGCACTGTGTGAACAGTATATATGTGTGTGTGTGTGTATATACAGTATACTGTTTGTACTGTATGTATGTGTTTGTATGTGTGTGTGTGTGTGTGTGTGTGTGTGTGTGTGTGTGTGTGTGTGTGTGTGTGTGTGTGTGTGTGTGTGTGCATACAGTATACTGTGTGTATGTGTCTTTCGGAGGGGTTAGGTTAAAAGCAGAAGTCAAATTTTGTACCTTGTGTGCAATTGACCAATAAAGTGATCTTAAAATCTTAAGGTACTTCCTGCTGAATGAAGAATTACTGCAGTCTCTCTCTGTTCAGAGCACAGTTTAGAGGATACATTAGTACTGTACAGTATGAGGATATTGAGATGTAGTCAGTTTAGAGGATACATTAGTACCATACAGTATGAGGATATTGAGATGTAGTCAGTTTAGAGGATACTTTAGTACCGTACAGTATGTGGATATTGAGATGTAGTCAGTTTAGAGGATACTTTAGTACCGTACAGTATGTGGATATTGAGATGTAGTCAGTTTAGAGGATACTTTAGTACCGTACAGTATGAGGATATTGAGATGTAGTCAGTTTAGAGGATACTTTAGTACCGTACAGTATGAGGATATTGAGATGTAGTCCATTTTTAGAAACCATGAATCACCATCGTCGCTTCTAGCAAAAATAAAAAAAGAAGCATGGATCGCAGTGCTTGGAGGGAGGGAGGGAGGGAGGGAAAAGGGGTGAAGGAGAAGGCATAGAATGAGGATTGCTCTTTTCTTTATGTTGAAAGCTGTATTAAATAAAGGTTTGGCGTGCACACTACCATGCACACTACCATGCACACTACCATGCTTTTCTAGTTTGTGCTGCAGGGAGTTACAGCCCTAAAACTGACATACTTTTACTGTTTCTGTACCTTTTTTTAAGACTAAGTGAGATTTATACAAACATTTGTGTGAATCTCACTTTGTCTTATAGCTAAAGGTGTGTTGTGAACTAACTCCTTGTGTTATGGTATAGGTGACTAACTCCCTAGTGGTGAACTAACTCCTTGTGTTATGGTATAGGTGACTAACTCCCTAGTGGTGAACTAACTCCTTGTGTTATGGTATAGGTGACTAACTCGCTAGTGGTGAACTAACTCCTTGTGTTATGTTATAGGTGACTAACTCCCTAGTGGTGAACTAACTCCTTGTGTTATGGTATAGGTGACTAACTCGCTAGTGGTGAACTAACTCCTTGTGTTATGGTATAGGTGACTAACTCGCTAGTGGTGAACTAACTCCTTGTGTTATGGTATAGGTGACTAACTCGCTAGTGGTGAACTAACTCCTTGTGTTATGGTATAGGTGACTAACTCGCTAGTGGTGAACTAACTCCTTGTGTTATGGTATAGGTGACTAACTATTTGTGTTAAGGTATACTGTAGGTGACCAACTCCCTAATCCCTGGGCTTCTCTCTATCTGTACAGCTATAAGCGTGTGGTGACAAAGCAGCGAGCGGCCGTGGCGGTGGTGGTGTGTTGGACTGTAGCCTTCATTGTGGGCTTGACCCCCATGCTGGGCTGGAACAACCTCTGGAGGTAGATAGCTATGTATTTTAAATTAGTTTTGTGTTGTTTGTTAATTGCAGTGTGACATTAACAGTGTCCACAATAGCTTACTATTTACTTATGAAGTGCACTACTTTTGAACAGGGCCCACAGGCTCCCCAATGTATCCTTTCAATTATGTGTTTAATAAGAATTATAAACAAATTCAGCTCTTATAATTCTGCTATTGATCCTATAATATACCCATTTACAAGTAAATAAAACCTCTCTCTCTCTCTCTATCTCTCTCCCCCCCTTTGTCTCTCTCTCTCTCTCTCTCTCTCTCTCTCTCTCTCTCTCTCGCTTCATCCCTGCAGGCTGCAGCAGAACAGCTCCCTGAACGAGGATCTCATCATCACCTGTCAGTTTGAGAACGTAATCAGCATGGACTACATGGTCTACTTCAACTTCTTCAGCTGGGTATTATAACATCTCTCTTTATGTAGTATATCAGCTGGGTATTATAACATCTCTCTTTATGTAGTATATCAGCTGGGTATTATAACATCTCTCTTTATGTAGTATATCAGCTGGGTATTATAACATCTCTCTTTAAGTAGTATATCAGCTGAGTATCATAACATCTCTCTTTATGTAGTATATCAGCTGGGTATTATAACATCTCTCTTTATGTAGTATATCAGCTGGGTATTATAACATCTCTCTTTATGTAGTATATCAGCTGGGTATTATAACATCTCTCTTTATGTAGTATATCAGCTGGGTATTATAACATCTCTCTTTAAGTAGTATATCAGCTGAGTATCATAACATCTCTCTTTATGTAGTATATCAGCTGGGTATTATAACATCTCTCTTTATGTAGTATATCAGCTGGGTATTATAACATCTCTCTTTATGTAGTATATCAGCTGAGTATCATAACATCTCTCTTTATGTAGTATATCAGCTGGGTATTATACCATCTCTCTTTATGTAGTATATCAGCTGGGTACTATAACATCTCTCTTTATGTAGTATATCAGCTGGGTACTATAACATCTCTCTTTATGTAGTATATCAGCTGGGTATTATACCATCTCTCTTTATGTAGTATATCAGCTGGGTATTATAACATCTCTCTTTATGTAGTATATCAGCTGGGTATTATAACATCTCTCTTTATGTAGTATATCAGCTGGGTATTATAACATCTCTCTTTATGTAGTATATCAGCTGGGTACTATAACATCTCTCTTTATGTAGTATATCAGCTGGGTATTATAACATCTCTCTTTATGTAGTATATCAGCTGGGTATTATAACATCTCTCTTTATGTAGTATATCAGCTGGGTATTATACCATCTCTCTTTATGTAGTATATCAGCTGGGTATTATAACATCTCTCTTTATGTAGTATATCAGCTGGGTACTATAACATCTCTCTTTATGTAGTATATCAGCTGGGTATTATAACATCTCTCTTTATGTAGTATATCAGCTGGGTATTATAACATCTCTCTTTATGTAGTATATCAGCTGGGTATTATAACATCTCTCTTTATGTAGTATATCAGCTGGGTATTATAACATCTCTCTTTATGTAGTATATCAGCTGGGTATTATAACATCTCTCTTTATGTAGTATATCAGCTGGGTATTATAACATCTCTCTTTATGTAGTATATCAGCTGGGTATTATAACATCTCTCTTTATGTAGTATATCAGCTGGGTACTTAAGAGAAAGCATATATACGTTGTTGTTAAATAGCTCTGTAGCTCAACTAGTTCATCTGTAAAACATGGTACTGGCACTAACCAGGATTGGACCATGTTTCACTACAGGTAAAACATGGTACTGGCACTAACCAGGATTGGACCATGTTTCACTACAGGTAAAACATGGTACTGGAACTAACCAGGATTGGACCATGTTTCACTACAGGTAAAACATGGTACTGGCACTAACCAGGATTGGACCATGTTTCACTACAGGTAAAACATGGTACTGGAACTAACCAGGACTGGACCATGTTTCACTACAGGTAAAACATGGTACTGGAACTAACCAGGACTGGACCATGTTTCACTACAGTTAAAACATGGTACTGGAACTAACCAGGACTGGACCATGTTTCACTACAGGTAAAACATGGTACTGGAACTAACCAGGACTGGACTATGTTCCACTACAGGTAAAACATGGTACTGGAACTTACCAGGACTGGACCATGTTTCACTACAGGTAAAACATGGTACTGGAACTAACCAGGACTGGACTATGTTTCACTACAGGTAAAACATGGTACTGGAACTAACCAGGACTGGACTATGTTTCACTACAGGTACTTCCTCCTTTACTCCTCATGCTGGTCATCTACACAGAGATCTTCTACATGATCCACAAGCAGCTCAACAAGAAGGTAAGGTGACCACCCGTCCTCCCATCTATGTTGCCTGGCCCCACATCTGCTTGTGCTATCTTGCCAAACATGACAATTCCATAAGGAGTTGGCAAGAGCAGGAACATACTAGCATCTACACTTCCATCTACAGCAGGGGGAACAGACTAGCATCTACACTACCGTCTACAGCAGGGGGAACAGACTAGCATCTACACTTCCATCTACAGCAGGGGGAACAGACTAGCATCTACACTACCGTCTACAGCAGCGGGAACAGACTAGCATCTACACTACCGTCTACAGCAGGGGGAACAGACTAGCATCTACACTACCGTCTACAGCAGGGGGAACAGACTAGCATCTACACTACCGTCTACAGCAGGGGGAACAGACTAGCATCTACACTTCCATCTACAGCAGGGGGAACAGACTAGCATCTACACTTCCATCTACAGCAGGGGGAACAGACTAGCATCTACACTACCGTCTACAATAGCGGGAATTGATTCCCTGAGTATATGGGTATAAGACCTATAATAATGATTTTTCATTAATAATAACAACAATACTAAATCAAGATAATGTTCATTCTTACAGGCTTGCACCATCAGCCACACCGACCCCAACAAGTATTACGACAAGGAACTCAAACTGGCCAAGTCATTGGCTCTGGTCCTCTTCCTGTTTGCCATCAGCTGGCTTCCCCTCCACATCATCAACTGCATCACGTTGTTCTGTCCGACCTGCGACAAACCCCTGTTCTTGATCTACATCGCCATATTGCTGACGCACGGCAACTCAGCCGTCAACCCCATTGTCTACGCGTTCCGCATCAAGAAGTTTCGCGACGCTTTCCTGAAGATCTGGAAGCAGTATTTCTGTTGTAAGGACGTACCCGCCATTTTGAACCAGCCTAGTGAGAAGGACAGGAAGGAGATGGAGAACCAGAACGGGAATGAGAATCCTAACCTGAACGGGGAGTCACAGCCAGCTCTGTCGCCATCACAAGAAGAGCAGCAGCTTCCACTAGAGGCCAAGCACCAACTGCCACGGTCTCACGATGATGTCGCACCACAGCAGAAACCCACAATGGAGCACAACAGTATCTAACTATCCCCAGAAGAAAAGGAGTTTATACATTGACGTGTCAGAAACCAATGAGTTCCTATGTTTTGGGAGATGAATAGAGGTTGTTTGACAGGAGTCAGAGGCATCCTGATAGTAGTCGTTTGGAATGTATAGCAACCAATGGAGGAGTGTGACATGGTGAAAGAAACATTTCAGACGTTTACTTTTTGTACCTTGCACCTGGATGTGACTGTATACTTGTGTACACTACCTTGAAGCAGTGTGACATGGTACCTACTGAATGGAAGGATTCTGGAGCAGTGTTGTAGTTGTATTTGAATTTGAGGCGGAGGGGAAAAAAACATAGAAAATTAGCATTAGGGTTTATACTGTAAAAAGTGTAATCAAAAACTTGCAATAATGTAAGTCTCTTTGATAATGAGACTGAGACATTTTAGTAACTAACTGAACTGAAGACAGTAAGCTTTAACTGACAGTTAACAGAACACTGACAGTTGGCCTTTTTAGCATTGTGAAATTCTGACAGTTGATATGATCCTCATGACAAAATGTGCAAAATCCAGCACTGACTGTGAGGTTAATCAAATGAATATGTGACTTAAAAGGGTTCCAGATGTTCCAATTATAAAATGATAAGGTTAACCTTCCTGTTATTTATTAAACTGTACTGATTTGAGCTGACAAAGGCTTTATATGAATGTAGTGATGTAAATATGAATTAAATATAGCTACGGTGGAAGCTCGTCAGCTGTGAATGAACACTCAACTCTTGATTCAGGGTCTTAAGACACAAGAAGCACAGTGGAGGAACCAAAGGAGCGCTCCTCTCCCCTCTACACTTCTCCTCTCCCCTCTACACTTCTCCTCTCCCCTCTACACTTCTCCTCTCCCCTCTACACTTCTCCTCTCCTCTCCCCTCTACACCTCTCCTCTCCTCTCCCCTCTACACCTCTCCTCCCCTCTCCCCTCTACACCTCTCCTCTCCCCTCTACACCTCTCCTCTCCCCTCTACACCTCTCCTCTCCCCTCTACATCTCTCCTCTCCCCTCTACACCTCTCCTCTCCCCTCTACACCTCTCCTCTCCCCTCTACACCTCTCCTCTCCCCTCTCCCCTCTACACCTTTCCTCTCCCCTCTACACCTCTCTTCTCCCCTCTACACCTCTCCTCTCCCCTCTACACCTCTCCTCTCCCCTCTACACCTCTCCTCTCCCCTCTACACCTTTCCTCTCCCCTCTACACCTCTCCTCTCCCCTCTACACCTCTCCTCTCCCCTCTACACCTCTCCTCTCCCCTCTACACCTCTCCTCTCCCCTCTACACCTCTCCTCTCCCCTCTACACTTCTCCTCTCCTCTCCCCTCTACACTTCTCCTCTCCTCTCCCCTCTACACTTCACCTCTCCTCTCCCCTCTACACTTCTCCTCTCCCCTCTACACTTCACCTCTCCACTCTACACCTTTCCTCTCCCCTCTACACCTCTCTTCTCCCCTCTACACCTCTCCTCTCCCCTCTACACCTCTCCTCTCCCCTCTACACCTCTCCTCTCCCCTCTACACCTCTCCTCTCCCCTCTACACCTCTCTTCTCCCCTCTACACCTCTCTTCTCCCCTCTACACCTCTCCTCTCCCCTCTACACCTCTCCTCTCCCCTCTACACCTCTCCTCTCCCCTCTACACCTCTCCTCTCCCCTCTACACCTCTCCTCTCCCCTCTACACTTCTCCTCTCCCCTCTACACTTCTCCTCTCCCCTCTACACTTCTCCTCTCCCCTCTACACTTCTCCTCTCCCCTCTACACTTCACCTCTCCTCTCCCCTCTACACTTCACCTCTCCTCTCCCCTCTACACTTCACCTCTCCTCTCCCCTCTACACTTCACCTCTCCTCTCCCCTCTACACCTCTCCTCTCCCCTCTACACCTCTCCTCTCCCCTCTACACCTCTCCTCTCCCCTCTACACCTCTCCTCTCCCCTCTACACCTCTCCTCTCCCCTCTACACCTCTCCTCTCCCCTCTACACCTCTCCTCTCCCCTCTACACTTCTCCTCTCCCCTCTACACCTCTCCACCTCTCCTCTCCCCTCTACACCTCTCCTCTCCCCTCTACACCTCTCCTCTCCCCTCTACACCTCTCCTCTCCCCTCTACACCTCTCCTCTCCCCTCTACACCTCTCCTCTCCCCTCTACACCTCTCCTCTCCCCTCTACACTTCTCCTCTCCCCTCTACACTTCTCCTCTCCCCTCTACACTTCTCCTCTCCCCTCTACACTTCTCCTCTCCCCTCTACACCTCTCCTCTCCCCTCTACACCTCTCCTCTCCCCTCTACACCTCTCCTCTCCCCTCTACACCTCTCCTCTCCCCTCTACACTTCTCCTCTCCCCTCTACACCTCTCCTCTCCCCTCTACACTTCTCCTCTCCCCTCTACACTTCTCCTCTCCCCTCTACACTTCTCCTCTCCCCTCTACACTTCTCCTCTCCCCTCTACACTTCTCCTCTCCCCTCTACACTTCTCCTCTCCCCTCTACACTTCTCCTCTCCCCTCTACACTTCTCCTCTCCCCTCTACACTTCTCCTCTCCTCTCTACACTTCTCCTCTCCCCTCTACACTTCTCCTCTCCCCTCTACACTTCTCCTCTCCCCTCTACACTTCTCCTCTCCCCTCTACACTTCTCCTCTCCCCTCTACACTTCTCCTCTCCCCTCTACACCTCTCCTCTCCCCTCTACACCTCTCCTCTCCCCTCTACACTTCTCCTCTCCCCTCTACACTTCTCCTCTCCCCTCTACACTTCTCCTCTCCCCTCTACACTTCTCCTCTCCCCTCTACACTTCTCCTCTCCCCTCTACACTTCTCCTCTCCCCTCTACACTTCTCCTCTCCCCTCTACACTTCTCCTCTCCCCTCTACACTTCTCCTCTCCCCTCTACACTTCTCCTCTCCCCTCTACACTTCTCCTCTCCCCTCTACACTTCTCCTCTCCCCTCTACACTTCTCCTCTCCTCTCTACACTTCTCCTCTCCTCTCTACACTTCTCCTCTACCCTCTACACCTCTCCTCTCCTCTCTACACTTCTCCTCTCCCCTCTACACTTCACCTTTCCTCTCCCCTCTACACCTCTCCTCTCCCCTCTACACCTCTCCTCTCCCCTATTCACCGCTGGGAGGACAAACACAATCTGACACCACAGTTTTGTAATCCATTAAATGCATTCTTCCCTCACCTCCCCTTCCCTCCCTCCCTCCCTCCCTCCCTCCCTCCCTCCCTCCCTCCCTCCCTCCCTCTGTCTGCTCAATATTGCTGCTCTTCTACAGAGAGAAGAGGAGATAAGGCTATAGGCAGCGGGGATTGACAGAGAGATAAATACATATATATACAGTGCATTGGGAAAGTATTCAGACCCCTTTACTTTTTCCACATTTTGGAACAAATTGAGTGAATATTTTGTTTTCATCAGCAATCTACACACAATACCCCATAATGACACAATACCCCATAATGACCCAATACCCCATAATGACACAATACCCCATAATGACCCAATACCCCATAATGACACAAACCCCATAATGACCCAATACCCCATAATGACACAATACCCCATAATGACACAATACCCAAAAAACTATTAATGAGGTCGAAGGAATTGTCTGTAGAGCTCTGAGACAGGATTGTGTCGAGGCTCAGATCTGGGGAAGGGTACCAACAAATGTCTGCAGCATTGAAGGTCCACAAGAACAAAGTGGCCTCCATCATTCTTAAATGGAAGAAGTTTGGAACCACCAAGACACTCCACCAATCAGGCCTTTATGGTAGAGTGGCCAGACGGCAGCCATTCCTCAGTAAAAGGCACAGAGTTTGCCAAAAGGCACCTAAAGACTCTCAGACCATGAGAAAAAAGATTCTCTTCACGTCTGGCTATTCCATGTGTCATTTCACATTATTACACATAACTTAATTTCTGAACTTATTTGTTTTGGTTTCTTTGTATGTATGGATTACTTGGGTTGTTACCAGCATCTGGTGAAAATTTAATGTCAATAGCACCTTTGGAAATATATTTACTGAGAAAAATGGTGACGTGTTCAATACTTATTTCACCCGCTATATATATAAAGTATATATACAGTATACACACTACAGTTCAAAAGTTTGGGGTCACTTAGAAATGTCCTTGTTTTTGAAGAGTGGGAGACCCCGGTGCACAACTGAGCAAGAGGACAAGTACATTAGCGTGTCTAGTTTGAGAAACAGACGCCTCACAAGTGCCTCCCACTCTTTCTATTCTGGTTAGAGACAGTTTGCATTGTTCTGTGAAGGGAGTAGTACACAGCGTTGTATGAGATCTTCAGTTTCTTGGCAATTTCTCGCATGGAATAGCCTTCATTTCTCAGAACAAGAATAGACTGACGAGCTTCAGAAGAAAGTTCTTTGTTTCTGGTCATTTTTAGCCTGTAATCGAACCCACAAATTCTGATGCTCCAGATACTCAACTAGTCTAAAGAAGGCCATTTTTATTGCTTATTTAATCAGCACAACAGTTTTCAGCTGTGCTAACATAATTGCAAAAGGGTTTTCTAATGATCAATTAGCCTTTTAAAATGATAAAATTGAATTAGCTAACACAACATGCCATTGGAACACAGGAGTGATGGTTGCTGATAATGGGTCTCTGTACGCCTATGTAGATATTCCATTAAAAATCTGCAGTTTCCAGCTACAATATTCATTTAACACATTAACAATGTCTACACTGTTTTTCTGTTCAATTTGATGTCATTTTAATGGACAAAAAAGGTGCTTTTCTTTAAAAAACAAGGACATTTCTAAGTAACCCCAAACTTTTGAACGGTAGTGTGTATATATACAGTATATATAGAGAGAGAGAGAGACATTCGGGAGGGACTGGGTTTGGTGGTTAATTTTTTTATTTTATTTCACCTTTATTTAACCAGGTAGGTTAATTCCAACTGAAGGAGCTTTTGAAGAAGATTCTATCTCTAACCCTTCCTTTTAGGGACTGTATCTCTGTGTGTAAGTGGCTCTGGGCTCTGGGCTGTGGGCTGTGGGCTGCTGGCTGTGGGCTCTGGGCTGCTGGCTCTGGGCTCTGGGCTCTGGGCTCTGGGCTCTGGGCTCTGGGCTCTGGGCTCTGGGCTCTGGGCTCTGGGCTCTGGGCTCTGGGCTGTGCCTGTGGGCTGTGGTTGTGGGCTGTGGGCTGTAGTTGTGATTGTGGGATGGTCAAAAGTAGTGCACTATATAGAGAATAGGTTGCCATTTGTGACTCAGTCATACAGTAGACTTATCCAAGACAACATGCCACTTAACTGGGCCACTTCTTCCATCCGAGCCTTAATCCGTGTTTTAATTTTTCATCCACAGCCTTAATCTTTTTTAATTTTCCATCCACAGCCTTAATCAGTGTTTTAATTTTCCATCCACAGCCTTAATCAATGTTTTAATTTTCCATCCACAGCCTTAATCAGTGTTTTAATTTTCCATCCACAGCCTTAATCAATGTTTTAATTTTCCATCCACAGCCTTAATCAGTGTTTTAATTTTCCATCCACAGCCTTAATCAATGTTTTAATTTTCCATCCACAGCCTTAATCAATGTTTTAATTGTCCATCCACATCCTTAATCAGTGTATTATTGTATCTGGACTAACTGATTGATTGGCCCAGAACAGAAAAACCTACATGGAGATACATATTCAGACTGTATCTATACAACAGTATAAGTGTATCTATACTACAGTATAACTGTATTTTTACAATAGTATTACTGTATCTATACAACAGTATAACTGTATTTATACTACAGTATAACTGTATCTATACTACAGTATTACTGTATCTATATTAAAGTATAACTGTATTTATACTACAGTATAACTGTATCTAGCTCAACTGGTTCAGGATAGCTTGGAAAGAGCACAGATCTGGGATCAGGATAGCTTGGAAAGAGCACAGATCTGGGATCAGGATAGCTTGGAAAGAGCACAGATCTGGGATCAGGATAGCTTGGAAAGAGCACAGATCTGGGAACAGGATAGCTTGGAAAGAGCACAGATCTGGGATCAGGATAGCTTGGAAAGAGCACAGATCTGGGATCAGGATAGCTTGGAAAGAGCACAGATCTGGGATCAGGATAGCTTGGAAAGAGCACAGATCTGGGAACAGGATAGCTTGGAAAGAGCACAGATCTGGGAACAGGATAGATTGGAAAGAGCACAGATCTGGGATCAGGATAGCTTGGAAAGAGCACAGATCTGGGAACAGGATAGCTTGGAAAGAGCACAGATCTGGGAACAGGATAGCTTGGAAAGAGCACAGATCTGGGAACAGGATAGCTTGGAAAGAGCACAGATCTGGGAACAGGATAGCTTGGAAAGAGCACAGATCTGGGAACAGGATAGCTTGGAAAGAGCACAGATCTGGGAACAGGATAGCTTGGAAAGAGCACAGATCTGGGAACAGGATAGCTTGGAAAGGCATGCTGCACATCCTTCTTACTTTGGATCTTTGACATTGTGTGTGTCTCAAATGGCATCCTATTTCCTATAGAGTGCCCACTTTCAACCAGGGCCCTTGCAGCTATAGTAGTGCATAGAGCTCTGGTCAAAAGTAGTGAACTACATACGAAATAGGGTGCCAATTGGGACACACATGACATGTTTGACCACATTCACTGTCAGTTCAGTATGAGTAGGAGAATGTAACATATTGTACAGTATGTAGAGTCTGGCAAGTCAGTTAATAACAAATTGTTATTTACAGTGGCGGCCTACCCCGGCCTCCCCTAACCCGGACAACGCTGGGCCAATTGTGTGCCGCCCTATAGGACTCCAGTTGCCACCCCAGTTGTGATACAGCCAGTGATCGAACCAGGGTCTGCAGGGTCCTTCCTTGTTCATGTAATCTCCTACACTGAGACTGTGAATACAGACCCAGGTCCTTCCCTGTTCATGTAATCTCCTACACTGAGACTGTGAATACAGACCCAGGTCCTTCCCTGTTCATGTAATCTCCTACACTGAGACTGTGAATACAGACCCAGGTCCTTCCCTGTTCATGTAATCTCCTACACTGAGACTGTGAATACAGACCCAGGTCCTTCCCTGTTCATGTAATCTCCTACACTGAGACTGTGAATACAGACCCAGGTCCTTCCTTGTTCATGTAATCTCCTACACTGAGACTGTGAATACAGACCCAGGTCCTTCCCTGTTCATGTAATCTCCTACACTGAGACTGTGAATACAGACCCAGGTCCTTCCCTGTTCATGTAATCTCCTACACTGAGACTGTGAATACAGACCCAGGTCCTTCCCTGTTCATGTAATCTCCTACACTGAGACTGTGAATACAGACCCAGGTCCTTCCCTGTTCATGTAATCTCCTACACTGAGACTGTGAATACAGACCCAGGTCCTTCCCTGTTCATGTAATCTCCTACACTGAGACTGTGAATACAGACCCAGGTCCTTCCCTGTTCATGTAATCTCCTACACTGAGACTGTGAATACAGACCCAGGTCCTTCCTTGTTCATGTAATCTCCTACACTGAGACTGTGAATACAGACCCAGGTCCTTCCCTGTTCATGTAATCTCCTACACTGAGACTGTGAATACAGACCCAGGTCCTTCCCTGTTCATGTAATCTCCTACACTGAGACTGTGAATACAGACCCAGGTCCTTCCCTGTTCATGTAATCTCCTACACTGAGACTGAATACAGACCCAGGTCCTTCCCTGTTCATGTAATCTCCTACACTGAGACTGTGAATACAGACCCAGTTATGTTAAACATGTCAAAGGAAATCTTTCACCTTAATCCATTACTACCTGTATTGACGTGATGATGAGATGTGTATTTATATAAACCAGTTGTACTAAATATCACACTTGGAGAAGATGTTAAAAAAAATGACTGAATAAAAAAATGATTAACATGTTCTTCAACCATAATGTTACTGGTGCTTTTGAGATGCTGTTGTTCTATGAATGGTCCAGTCTGTTTGTGCTATCATGCAAACTCCTTGTCACTCTTTTCCCAAGGACAGCAATGGCGTTGGCAAGAGCACACAGCGGTGTAAATATTACCCAGTTGTCATACTTTATCACCATACCAACAGTAACTAGGAAAGTCAGTTAAGAACAAATTCTTATTTACAATGACGTCCTACCCCGGCTAAACCTGTGCGCCGCCCTATGGGACTCCCAATCACGATCGGATGTGATACAGCCTGGATTCAAACCAGGGACTGTAGTGACGCTTCTCTTGCACTGAAATGCAGTGCCTTAGACCGAAAGTCAACCACTAAACTACTAATCAAACAGATCTGGATCCAGGATACATTGAATTGAATACATCCAGGTAAATAATATTGTTAGATTATCACTGATGATCATTACTTGGAGCTTTCACAACAAACTATTGCAAAGGCAGCTGCCATCACTGTGCCGCTAGAAGCAGGCAAGCATTACTTTGGAAACATTACAGCATGTACTGTAGATTGAGAGAGAACATTGTTATGTCATAAATGCATTAGTTATGTACACGTAAACAAACACACGAAGCATCAAGTGGTTCTACCTAACTAACGTCACACTTCCAAAGAGCTGATTAGAATATTTTGTGGAACACTTGGTTACTTATAAACAGCGTTCAAAAACCCTCACAGGATACTGACGTGAGCATGTATGCATATCTTATTATAAGTCACCACTTCCTGGTGGCTTCTAAGATAAGAGTTACTGCTTGGTTCAGCAGTCTGCTTGACGTTCCCCCTAGCCTGATCCCAGATCTGTTTGTGCGTTCCCCCTAGCCTGATCCCAGATCTGTTTGTGCGTTCCCCCTAGCCTGATCCCAGATCTGTTTGTGCGTTCCCCCTAGCCTGATCCCAGATCTGTTTGTGCGTTCCCCCTAGCCTGATCCCAGATCTGTTTGTGCGTTCCCCCTAGCCTGATCCCAGATCTGTTTGTGCGTTCCCCCTAGCCTGATCCCAGATCTGTTTGTGCGTTCCCCCTAGCCTGATCCCAGATCTGTTTGTGCGTTCCCCCTAGCCTGATCCCAGATCTGTTTGTGCGTTCCCCCTAGCCTGATCCCAGATCTGTTTTTGCGTTCCCCCTAGCCTGATCCCAGATCTGTTTGTGCTCTGGTAGTGCTCTGGTTAAAACAAATGGTACACTATATAGGGAATAGGGTAGTGGTTCCCAACCAGGGGTACTAGGACCTTGGCCTATCCACAAGGGGTACTTAAAAAGACTCTTGAGTCCATAGGGTTACTGGTAAAATGCACACGAGGGGTACTTCAGACTCATTGGTATCAGTGGAGGCTGGTGGGAGGAGTTATAGGAGGACGGGCTCATTGGTATGGCTGGAATGGTTTCCATGTTTGATACTGTTCCATTAATTCCATTCCAGTCGTTACAATGAGCCCGTCCTCCTATTGCTCCTCCCACCAGCCTCCACTGATGGGTATTGTACATAGACTTATAAACCAAAAGATGCTTCCTTTGTTTCGTTTTTTCGCCTCTTGGAGATGGGCTTCCTTCCTCCTTCCTCCGTAGGTGCTGCTCAGATGGGTTGCTGTTACTGCTTTGTGTTTCCAGTCCTACTGTGGGCCCTAATGGCATACTGCCCTCTGCTGGGCATTAAAAGTACTACAAGCAGAGAGGCCATTCCGTTCCCAATTCACTCCCTACCTATTGCCGTCCACCAGCTGGCTCTCTGGGGATGAGGTTACTCTAACCCTTCCCCTGGGCCTTAACCCTCTGATACCTGCAGATCCGAATGGTCTAATAGGTATAGAATATGAGGCGGATATTCCTTCATATAGCTCCCACCTTACAGATCGCTTAAATCACAAGTGGTTCAGTGGTCTAAGACATCTCAATGCTAGAGGTGTCACTACGGACATCCTGGTTCGAATCCAGACGGTATCACAACCAGCTGTGATTGGGAGTCTCATAGGGCGGTGCACAATTGGCCAGGTGTGACCGGGGTAGGCCATCATTGTAAATAAGAATTTGTTCTTAACTGACTTGCCTAGTTAAATAAAGGTTACATTTAATAAGACATATATATGCAAACATCCAGGGGAATAAGTATGGAAGGGCAACTGGTCACAGTTTGATTGGGTTTTACTCAGTAGAGTTAAAAGGGTATATCAGCCCACAGATAGAGGACATCACCAGGGTTGTGGTTTTCTAATGAAGCTGCTCTTCCAGTCCCACTGGTCCTACTACTTCCAGTCCCACTGGTCCTACTACTGCACAGACCCCCCCAGAACTTTCTCTACTCTAGCCCTGAGATCTACTCTAGCCCTGGGATCTACTCTAGCCCTGGGATCTATTCTAGCCCTGGGATCTATTCTAGCCCTGAGATCTATTCTAGCCCAGAGATATATACTAGCCTTGAAATCTGTTCTATCCCTGAGATGTTGGCTCTTTCAGTGAATGAGATAGAGAGGACAGTACTCTACCCAGCTAATCAGATAGAGATAGGTCAGATAGAGGATATCACCAGCGTCACAGGTGTGGGTTATTTAATGGAGCTGCCCCTCACAGCTCCTACTGCCCAGACTCAGACACAGACCCAGATCAAATTCCAACCAGATCTGGGTCAAATAATAATTTCAAATACTTTAGCATTGTTAGATTGAGCATTTATGTCAAAATAGAACCAATAGAATTGTCCCAAAAGTGTAAACTCTGCCCATGGTTCTGTGTGGCTCAGTTAGTAGAGCATGGCGCTTGAAATGCTGGGGTTGTGGGTTTGATTTCAATGTATGCACTCACTAATGTAATTTGCTCTGGATAAGAGTGTCTTCTAAATGAGTAAAAATAAAACCATCTTGCTCGCCAGGCAGGCTAAAGAAAACACACAAAAATATTTCAATAGTATTTAAACCCACTGGCTGGCTGCAGTTTTACTGTTCCTCCCCTCATCTTGGTTCTATAAATGAAATGACTAAGAGGCCATCTTGGTTCTATAAATGAAATGACTAAGAGGCCATCTTGGTTCTATAATTGAAATGACTAAGAGGCCATCTTGGTTCTATGAATGAGCCAAAACCTTTTCTCTCAATTAATTAATTTAGGATACTAAAGCCAAATATAGACACAATGCACAAACAACATTGTGGCAGTTTTGAAATGTCAAATCAGTGACGCTGGATGAATTGAGTTTACAGGCTCCTCCTGGATGAGGGGAGGAGTCTATGTCATCACCACCAGAACCATATATAGAAAAGGTAAATAAATATAGCTTCCCTCCAAAAAAACGATCACTTCCTCACCGCCCCCCAGTACAGAGCTATTAAAAAACAATCACTTCCTCACCACCCCCCAGTACAGAGCTATTAAAAAACGATCACTTCCTCACCACCCCCCAGTACAGAGCTATTAAAAAACGATCACTTCCTCACCACCCCCCAGTACAGAGCTATTAAAAAACGATCACTTCCTCAGCGCCCCCCAGTACAGAGCTATTAAAAAACGATCACTTCCTCACCACCCCTCAGTACAGAGCTATTAAAAAACGATCACTTCCTCACCACCCCCCAGTACAGAGCTATTAAAAAACGATCACTTCCTCACCGCCCCCCAGTACAGAGCTATTAAAAAACGATCACTTCCTCACCACCCCTCAGTACAGAGCTATTAACAAACGATCACTTCCTCACCACCCCCCAGTACAGAGCTATTAAAAAACGATCACTTCCTCATCACCCCCCAGTACAGAGCTATTAAAAAACGATCACTTCCTCACCACCCCCCAGTACAGAGCTATTAAAAAACGATCACTTCCTCACCGCCCCCCTGTACAGAGCTATTAAAAAACGATCACTTCCTCACCGCCCCCCAGTACAGAGCTATTAAAAAACGATCACTTCCTCACCACCCCCCAGTACAGAGCTATTAAAAAACGATCACTTCCTCACCACCCCTCAGTACAGAGCTATTAAAAAACTATCACTTCCTCACCACCCCTCAGTACAGAGCTATTAAAAAACAATCACTTCCTCACCACCCCTCAGTACAGAGCTATTAAAAAACAATCACTTCCTCACCACCCCTCAGTACAGAGCTATTAAAAAACAATCACTTCCTCACCACCCCTCAGTACAGAGCTATTAAAAAACAATCACTTCCTCACCACCCCTCAGTACAGAGCTATTAAAAAACAATCACTTCCTCACCACCCCTCAGTACAGAGCTATTAAAAAACAATCACTTCCTCACCACCCCTCAGTACAGAGCTATTAAAAAACAATCACTTCCTCACCACCCCTCAGTACAGAGCTCAGTACACAATACCATACATACCTGCTCAGCACAGACTAGTCTGCAGTTACCCAACTCCCTGTACTGTTGGACAATACTGTTACCCAACTCCCTGTACTGTTGGACAATACTGTTACCCAACTCCCTGTACTGTTGGACAATACTGTTACCTAACTCCCTGTACCGTTGGACAATACTGTTACCTAACTCCCTGTACTGTTGGACAATACTGTTACCCAACTCCCTGTACTGTTGGACAATACTGTTACCCAACTCCCTGTACTGTTGGACAATACTGTTACCTAACTCCCTGTACTGTTGGACAATACTGTGTAGTTTGGTAAAGTGTTTGTGCTGTGCTGATGCCAAGTGGAAATGAATGCAATTGAGGCAGAATAAGTGCAGTGAAATGTATTTGCATGCCAATGACACCAGTGTTATTTCCAAAACAATATATCCACACATTTCTGTTTTTTCATTAGAAATTCATGCTCATGTGTGCCTTTATTTGTGTGAGTGAAATATTACTGTCAGATTTTGAATTAATAGATTTTAGATGTGTATTACAACTGGTTTAGTTGCAAAACGCCATATATATCCATCTGGAATGGAATGTTCCTATCCTGTATATCTATTGGCTAGCTGGAATGGAATGTTCTTATCCTGTATATCTATTGGCTAGCTGGAATGGAATGTTCCTATCCTGTATATCTATTGGCTAGCTGGAATGGAATGTTCTTATCCTGTATATCTATTGGCTAGCTGGAATGGAATGTTCTTATCCTGTATATCTATTGGCTAGCTGGAATGGAATGTTCTTATCCTGTATATCTATTGGCTAGCTGGAATGGAATGCTCCTATCCTGTATATCTATTGGCTAGCTGGAATGGAATGCTCCTATCCTGTATATCTATTGGCTAGCTGGAATGGAATGTTCCTATCCTGTATATCTATTGGTTAGCTGGAATGGAATGTTCTTATCCTGTATATCTATTGGTTAGCTGGAATGGAATGTTCCTATCCTGTATATCTATTGGTTAGCTGGAATGGAATGTTCTTATCCTGTATATCTATTGGTTAGCTGGAATGGAATGTTCTTATCCTGTATATCTATTGGTTAGCTGGAATGGAATGTTCTTATCCTGTATATCTATTGGTTAGCTGGAATGGAATGTTCTTATCCTGTATGTTTAACATATAAATTCAACACATCATAAATCTATCCTCATGCTGTAGTGTTTGGTTAGAGTTAGGCCTTGTTCCAAATGGCAGGCTATCCCCTATATAATGCACTATTTTTGACCAGAGCCCAGATCTCATATTACTGTGTTGATATATTTATATATATTAATATTCATATTGATCTCATAAATGTATCATTTGTACAGTTCTTTACTAAAAAAGCATTTATTTGACACATTTGACTGCAATGCTACTTTTCTCTTTGAGAGTGAGGCGGATATATCTCATTTTGCAACAACATAAATAAAACCATCTAACCATCTAGTGATAGGTTTCAAACAAATACAGTGCATTCGGAAAGTATTCAGACCCTTTCCTTTTTCCCCCATTTTGTTACGTTACAACCATATTCTAAAATAGATTAAATAAATAAAAAATCCTCATCAATCTAAACATAATACTCCATAATGACAAGGCACAGATCTGGGGGAGGGTACCAAAACATTTCTGCAGCATTGAAGGTCCCCAAGAACACAGTGGCCTCCATCATTCTTAAATGGAAGAAGTTTGGAACCACCAAGACTCTTCCTGAGCTGGCTGCCCGGCCAAACTGAGCAATCGGGGGAGAAGGGCCTTGGTCAGGGAGGTGAACAAGAACCAGATTGTCACTTTGACAGAGCTCCAGAGTTCCTCTGTGGAGATGGGAGAACCTTCCAGAAGGACAACCATCCCTGCAGCACTCCACCAATCAGGCCTTTATGGTAGAGTGGCCAGACGGAAGCCACTCCTCAGTAAAAGGCACATGACAGCCCGCTTGAAGTTTGCCAAAAGGTCTGAATGCCTCCAGAGCACTCAGGACCTCAGACTGGGGTGAAGATTCACCTTCCAACAGGACAACAACCCTAAGCACACAGCTAAGACAACGCAGGAGTGGCTTCAGTACAAGTCTCTGAATGTCTTTGAGTGGCCCAGCCAGAGCCCGGACTTGCTCCCGATCGAACATCTCTGGAGAGACCTGAAAATAGCTGTGCACCAACGCTCCCCATCAAACTTGACAGAGCTGGAGAGGATCTGCAGAGAAGAATGGGAGAAACTCCCCAAATACAGGTGTGCCAAGCTTGTATCTTCATACCCAAGAAGACTCAAGGCTGTAATCGCTGCCAAAGGTGCTTCAACAAAGTACATTTGCAAGAAATTCTAAAAACCTGTTTTTGGTTTGTCATTATGGGGTATTGTGTGTAGATTGATGAGGGGCATTTAAAAAAAAATCTATTTTAGAATAAGGCTGTAACGTAACAAATGTGGAAAATGTAAAGGGGTCTGAATACTTTCCGAATACACTGTACATGTCTGTCATTGAACAACCTCATGAACGAGGTGTTGAAACACACCAATCTCTTTCACAAGTTCTTAAAACAAAAAAAAGCTTTTCTGAATATGGATGTATAGAGTTTTGGAGTGGCCTTATTACTGCAAAGCTGTTTAGTAATATTCCATTAGAGTGATTATGTTTAACTGTGTCTGTCTGTCCGTCCATCTGTCTGTCTGTCTGTCTGTTGCACTGGATAACTTGATACCTTCTTTGTCCTCTCAAGGGAGAGGAGGTTAGAGGAGGTCAAAACGCCACCAGCTAGGCGTGTGTCCCAACAAACACATACATACAGAACTGTGAACCAATGTTTACAACTGAAGGGCGGGGCCAGTAGGGCGGGGCCATCTGACTCACTTCCGTTCGGATAGCAGCTGCCTAAAGGAATGGGGAATTCCCCTCTCTTTCTTCCCCTTCCCAAACAGTGGTTTTACAACGTTTTCAGATATACATTACATGTCCAAAAGTATGTGGACAGCTGCTCCTCGAACATCTCATTTCATAATCATGGGCATTATTATGGAGTTGGTCCCCCCTTTGCTGCTATAGTTGGTCCCCCCTTCGCTGCTTCCATTCAACCACAAGAGCATTAGTGAGTTCAGTTAGGCCTGACTCACAGTCTGCGTTCCAATTCATCCCAAAGGTGTTTGATGAGGTTGAGGTCAGGGCACTGTGCAGGCCAGTCAAGTTCTTCCACACCGATCTCGACAAACCATTTCTGTATGGAACTCGCTTTGTGCACGCGGGAATTGTCATGCTGAAAAATGAAAGGGCCTTCCCCAAAATGTTGCTGCAACGTTGGAAGCACAGAATCGTCTAGCATGTCATTGTATGCTGTAGCATTAAGATTTCCATTCACTGGAACTAAGGGGCCTAGCCCTTAACCATGAAAAACAGCCCCCAGACCATTATCCCTCCTCCACCAAACTTTACAGTTGGCACTATGCATTAGGGCAGGTAGCAATCTCCAGGCATCTGCCAAACCCAAATTAGTCCATCGGACTGGCAGATGGTGAAGGGTGATTCATCACTCCAGAGAACGCGTTTCTACTGCTCCAGAGTCCAATGGCGGCGAGAGCTTTACACCACTCCAGCCGACGCTTGGCATTGCGCATGGTGATCTTAGGCTTGTGTGCTGCTGCTCAGCCACGGAAACCAATTTCATGAAGCACCTGACGAACAGTTCTTGTGCTGACGTTGTTTGGAACTCGGTAGTGAATGTTGCAACTGAGGACAGACCATTTTTATGCACTACGTGCTTCAGCTTCCTAACCCTAACCCTAACCCTAACCCTAACCCGTTCTGTGAGCTTGTGTGGTCTACCACTTCGTGGCTGAGCCGTTGTTGCTCCCCTACGTTTTCACTTCACAGTAACAGCACTTACAGTTGACCGGGGCAGCTCTAGCAGGGCAGAAATGTGACGAACTGACTTGTTGGAAAGGTGCCATCTTATGACGGTGCCACGTTGAAAGTCACTGAGCTCTTCAGTAACACCATTCTACTGTCAATGTTTGTCTATGGAGATTGCATGGCCGTGTGCTCGATTTTATACACCTGTCAGCAAAGGGTGTGGCTAAAATAGCCGAATCCACTATTTTGAAGGGGTGTCCACATACTTTTGTATATATAGTGTATCATACACTTCCAGAGACAGAACTCTCTTCAGTAAAGGATTCTTCTGAAACAGTGGAACACTGGTGACTCAGTTAGGGCCCTTTTAAATCTATACAAAAACAATTCAATAAATATCAAAGCTAGAAAATGATCTCTTGTTATGAAGGCATCATCCCAGATAGACAAGAAAAACAAACGTTAAATAAGCAATAGTGTAATAATATTTGGAGCAATCAAAGCCCTCAGCTATATGCTCTCTCTCTCTCTCTCTCTCTCCCTCCCCTTCTCCCCTCTCTTCTCCCCTCTCTGCGGCTCTCTCTCACTCCCCCTCCTCCCTCTCTTCCTGCAGCTGGCACAGTGGAGGCTCTGCTGGGTGACAGAGGAGTACACACCCATAAAGATCAACATTTAATAGCCGGATGTAATTAGGCTATAACTGCAAGAGATAGCTGTCCATAAATGAACCACAGGACCCTGTCGCCCTGCCCTGCCCTGCCCAGGATCGGGAGCCAGAGCCTGGGTAGACAACAGACAGTCAGCCCACTGCCCTCAGTCAATTTGCCTGCCTAGTCTGACACAAGACACTAGAGATGCATTAGGTAACTGTCTCACTCTCTGATATTAACAACACAAGACACTAGAGATGCATTAGGTAACTGTCTCACTCTCTGATATTAACAACACAAGACACTAGAGATGCATTAGGTAACTGTCTCACTCTCTGATATTAACAACACAAGACACTAGAGATGCATTAGGTAACTGTCTCACTCTCTGATATTAACAACACAAGACACTAGAGATGCATTAGGTAACTGTCTCACTCTCTGATATTAACAACACAAGACACTAGAGATGCATTAGGTAACTGTTTCCCGGTCTGATATTCATCTACTGTAGGAGGAAGTGGCTAAATGTTTTCATATGATACATGCATATGCAGCAACACCCTCCCAATGACTACATATATTGGATAGAATGAGGCATATCCTGTATCCTGTGTTGTCATTGAGCACAGTGACACAATCTGGTACAGCACCTGGTGATGTGGCCAATTGGGAAACTGGCACGCACTGTGTTTGCCAGCCACAGCCATTGGACGGTTGCCACAAGAATGGACAACATGGACCAAGGCCCACTTCATAGAGCCAACATGTAAAGATAGTATACAACTCCTAGATCCTATAGAAGACCACAGTCTCATTCCCTCATCATGTCCTGTATCTGTGGTCTTTGAGTAACACAGATTGAATCAGCCACAACACAAGCCATATAACATACCAGCCACAGTCAAGCCATACAACA
Source organism: Thymallus thymallus (assembly GCA_023634145.1). Classification (NCBI taxonomy): domain Eukaryota; kingdom Metazoa; phylum Chordata; class Actinopteri; order Salmoniformes; family Salmonidae; genus Thymallus; species Thymallus thymallus. Next base: position 32,799,854 of record CM042400.1, read on the forward strand.
TACCAGCCACAGTCAAACCGTACAACATACCAGCCACAGTCAAGCCATACAACATACCAGCCACAGTCAAACCATACAACATACCAGCCACAGTCAAACCATACAACATACCAGCCACAGTCAAGCCATACAACATACCAGCCACAGTCAAGCTATACAACATACCAGCCACAGTCAAGCCATACAACATACCAGCCACAGTCAAGCCATACAACATACCAGCCACAGTCAAACCATACAACATACCAGCCACAGTCAAACCATACAACATACCAGCCACAGTCAAGCCATACAACATACCAGCCACAGTCAAGCCATACAACATACCAGCCACAGTCAAACCATACAACATACCAGCCACAGTCAAACCATACAACATACCAGCCACAGTCAAGCCATACAACATACCATCCACAGTCAAACCATACAACATACCAGCCACAGTCAAACCATACAACATACCAGCCACAGTCAAGCCATACAACATACCAGCCACAGTCAAACCATACAACATACCAGCCACAGTCAAACCATACAACATACCAGCCACAGTCAAGCCATACAACATACCAGCCACAGTCAAACCATACAACATACCAGCCACAGTCAAACCATACAACATACCAGCCAGAGATGTTCTTTGAGGTAGAGTCTTTGAGGTAGAGTCTTTGAGGTAGAGTCCAAGTCAAATCTCAAGTCCCTTTTGGCGATGGCTTTCTCCCTGCTGTGGGCAGGTCTTTAAACCTTGTAAATTATTTGAAGTAAATTATTTCCTACATTCTTTTTTGGACAATTTCATAAATTTACTGTTAGTTGCCAAACACTGTCATAATTATATAATTTACAGCATATTATTTGAATATGACATGATTTGACATACTATGATAAACGATAGCTAACTTTTGCTTGTCTTAACAAGCTTGACTTAAGATAAACTTAAGATAAACGATAGCTTAACTTTTGCTTGCATTTTAATGTTCCAATCTATATAGCAATAGCATACACAATGTCCGCTCAATCAAATAAGGACAAAGTGCAAATATGAGTAACCACTATCCTCTCATTGAAATAGACACGTCCTTGACCTCAGGTCTCCCCACTGGAAGCCCGAGGAAGGGGGAGCCCGGGAATCTATCAAATAGTGCACCTCTAACTTTGTACAGTACTAATGCAATTAGTAAAATCAGTCACACTACGAAATGCTACCAAATAAACCAAATCATAAAGAATAATATAAAACCAGTCTGCGCACCACCAAGGTGAATTAGTTTAGTCTTGACTCTTGGTTGACAGTGTTGGGTGATGGGTAACGTATTGATGCTCGAGTGACAAATCAACACACATGGATAAGAAAAGGTCTAAGCCAATCAGGTGCCCAGTTTAGGAATGAGAGGAAAGAAGAAGAGAAACAGGTATGCAGCGATGTCATCTCTATATGAGTATAATATTATGCATGTAATGAAATAGAATAGTATAACCCTTCTGTTTGTTAGCCTATGTTGCTATGTTGCTTGCTATGCTATTACTCATAAGGTGACAATATTCTGTCCAACTAGCTTACATAACATTGGATATAATTTCACATCACATTTCGTCATGACAATGTGTGTAGCCTGCAGCAAAACCATTACAACCTAACTAGCACATTATTGATTTGGTTAACGTTCATGGAGGTGACATCATAAAGGTTTTCTGTGATTGTATTGACTAGGTCCTGAGCTCAGTAAGGGGATTTTCCAATGCTGTAGGCTTACTTAAAATATGTCTATATTATGCTGATATTTTGTATCTTTTGGGGTGTCTTATGCCTAGAATTAGCCAAGGAGGTTGTATGCTTCATTTGGTTCGTATTCTGAAAGTTTGATAAATTGTGCATAATGACATGTATATTCAATTGTGCAACAAAACTCATATAACGTATTTCAATACAAATTCAGGGGCACTTCTGAAATATTTTGGAGCACTCTCTGGCACTGGTCAAGATGAGGAGACATCCACCTGCTCAGCCACACAGGTGTCGTCACAAATGTTGTCTGAGGCTGAGGAAGAGGATGAGGATGAAGACCCAAATGTTGTCTGAGCCTGAGGAAGAGGATGAGGATGAAGACCCATTTGCTTCCACTTCTCCCCAGGATTATTCAGGTGTGTTTGTGCGCACGTGTGTGTGTGTGTGTGTGTGTGTGTGTGTGTGTGTGTGTGTGTGTGTGTGTGTGTGTGTGTGTCGGTACACGCACATGTGTTTATGTCTGCATCCTTGCATAACATAAACAAAATAAATAATTTCCATTTTGCAAAGTTTTAAGTTTCCATATTGTAGGTAACAATTATGATTTTATTATTACTGGGTATGTACAGGTATGTGGGATGTTCCACCACTATAAATGCTGTGAATAACGTGTGTAAACTAATGCCTGTAGCAGCATCTCCACCAAATCCTGCTGCTGAGGATGAACCACTGTCTACAGACCCTGCTGACTGGCCTTCAGTTCTGACTGACAGAATTCGGACACAACTAGTTTGCAGAGGACCAAGTGAGGAAGTTGCCACCACCAGTATTTTTCAGGAAGACCTTGGTGAGTGGTGAAGAAATCCCTAGAAGTTGGTTGGTGTATTCTGAAAGAAACAACAGCCTCTTCCGCTTCTGCTGCAAACTCTTTTCTAAGAAGAACATTTATTTAGCAAACTCAGGACTGACAGAATGGAAACATGCACGTTTTTTGCTGACTTCACACGAAAGCAGTCCAGAAAAACCAAATCTGCATGAAAACATGGAATCAAATCAAATCAAATCAAATGTATTGGTCACATACACGTGTTTAGCAGATGTTATTGTCGGTGTAGCGAAATTCTTGTGCTTCTAGCTCCGACAGTGCAGTAATATCTTACAGTTTCACAACATATACCCAAATACACATAAATCTAAGTAAGGAATGGATTGAGAATATATACATAAATGCCAGGGCGGCATTGGACTAAGATACAGTGGCATAGTAAGCTTTATAGTATACAGTATACACATAAGAGATTGGTGATGCAGTATGTAAACACGATTAAGTGACTAAGCTACCGAAGAATAGTATAGCGTACAGTTTATGCATATGAGATGAGTAATGCAAGATACGGAAACGTTATTAAAGTGACTAGTGTTTCATTTTCTTAAAGTGGCCAGTGATTTCTAATCTATGTCTATAGGCAGCAGTCTCTGATGTGCTAGAGATGGTTGTTTAGCAGTCAGTGGTGTAGTATAGAGTACAATACAGTATATACATATGAGATGGGTGATGCAATATGTACACACAATTAGAGTGACTAAGATACCGTAGAATAGTGTAGAGTGCAGTTTATACATAGAGATGACTGATGCAGATACGGATACATTATTAAAGTGTCTAGTGTTCTATTCCTTAAAGTGGCCTGTGATTTCTAATCAGTGTCTATAGCCAGCCACCTCTGGTGTGTTAGTGATGGCTGTTTAATAGTCTAATGGCCTTGAGATGTTGTTTTTCAGTCTCTCTGTCCCAGCTTTGATGCACCTGTACTGACCTCGCCTTCTGTATGATAGCGGGGTGAACAGGCAATGGCTCGGGTAGTTGATGTCTTTGATGATTTTTTTGGCCTTCCTGTGGCAACGGGTGCTGTAGGTGTCCAGGAGGGCGGGAAGTTTGGCCCCCAGCAATGCGTTGGGCAGACCGTACCACCCTCTGGAGAGCTTTGCGGTTATGGGCGGCGCAGTTGCCGTACCAGGCGGTGATGCAGCCCGACAGGATGCTCTCAATTGTGCATCTCTAGAAGTTTGTGAGGGTTTTAGGTGCCAAGCCACATTTCTTTAGCCTCCTGAGGTTGAAGAGGCACTATTGCGCCTTCTTTACCACACTGTCTGTGTGGGTGGACCACATCAGTTTGTTGGTGATGTGTACACCGAGGATCTTGAAGCTTTCCACCTTCTCCACTGCGGTCCCATCGATGTGGATCGGGGGGTGCGCCCTCTGCTGTTTCCTGAAGTCCACGATCATCTCCTTAGTTTTGCTGACGTTGAGTGAGAGGTTATTTTCCTGACACCACACTCCCAGAGCCCTCACCTCCTCCCTGTAGGCTGTCTCATCATGGTTGGTAATCAAGCCTACTACTGTTGTGTCTTCTGCAAACTTGATGATTGAGTTGGAGGCGTGCGCGGCCACGCAGTCATGAGTGAACAGGGAGTACAGGAGGGAGCTGAGCACACACCCTTGTGGGGCCCCAGTGTTGAGGATCAGCGAGGAGGACGTGTTGTTTCCTACCTTCATCACCTGGGGGCGAACCGTCAGGAAGTCCAGGATCCAGTTGCACAGGGCGGGGTTCAGACCCAGGGCCTCAAGCTTGATGATGAGCTTGGAGGGTACTATGATGTTGAATGCTGAGCTATAGTCAATTAACAGCATTCTTACATAGGTATTCCTCTTATCCAGATGGGACAGGGCAGTGTGTAATGTGGTAGCGATTGCATCATCTGTGGATCTATTGGGACGATAAGCAAATTGAAGGGAGTCTAGGGTGGCAGGTTAGGTGGAGGTGATATGATCCTTGACTAGTCTATCAAAGCACTTCATGATGACAGAGGTGAGTGCTACGGGGCGATAGTAATTTAGTTCAGTTACCTTTGCTTTCATAGGTAGTGGCCCTGTATTATCCTCAAAGCGAGCGAAGAAGGTGTTCATCCTGTCTGGAAGCGAGACGTCAGTGTCCGCGACGTGGCTGGTTTACTGTCTGTAGACCCTGCCACATGCGTGTCTTAGCCAGTCCACGTGATCAAAACAATCTTGAAGGGTGGATTCTGATTGGTCAGACCAGCGTTGAATAGATCTGACCACGTGTGCATCCTGTTTGAGTTTCTGCCTATAGGAGTGGAGGAGCAAAATGGAATCATGGTCTGATTCGCCGAATGGTGGGCGGGGGAGGGCCTTATATGCATTTTGGAAGGAAGTGTAACAATGGTCCAACGTGTTTGCTTTACTGGCTTTACGGAGACAATTCCAGAAAGCTAAGTTTCTGTGAAGCAGAGTATGTTACAATCCCTAGTGTCTCGCTGAAAAGCAACTCTCTCCCTAAGCTCATCAACCTTATTATCCAGAGATTGGGCATTAGAGAGTAAAATACTTGAGAGCGGTGGGTGGTGTGCACGCTTCCTGAGTCGGACTAGGAGGCCTCTCCTCCGCCGGCGTTGTTGTTTTGGGTCAGCATCTGGAATAAATTCAATTGCACTGGGGAGAGCAAACAAAGGATCTGCTCCGGGAAAGTCGTAATCCTGTAATGCTGCTGGTTCAGGTGAGTTACTGCCGCTCTAATATCCAATAGTTCTTCCTGGCTGTATGTAATGACACAAAACAATTCCTGAGCTAATAACATTTTTTTTTTAAGTACATAAAAAAACGAAATACTGCAGTTTCCTAAGACCTGGTCGCGAAGCAGACATCTTGGTCGGCGCTCATTACTGGAAAGAAATGGCAATGAGGATCAAAAAAGGGGAAACAGTTGATAAGCATGAGATGGCACTTATGGAGGCTGAGAGGATGAGAGGGAGAGATGTGTTGACACGTCTGACTGCTATTGTCTCTGGCAGTTAGAAATCTGGCACTAAGGGGACACACAGAAACACTGTACTCTCCATCTAATGGACATTTCCTCAAAGAGGTTGAACTGACGGCACAATTTGATCCAGTCATGAAAGAGCACCTTAACCGTGTCCAAAAAGCGACCTCTCGAGTCACACCACCAGTTACCTTGGCCACCAAATACAGAATGAACTCATTGATTTGTTGAGCAGCAGGTCATTTCAATAATGGTGAGTGACATCAAGCTGGTAAAATTCTTCTCTATCATTCTAGATTGCACCTCAGATGTCAGCCACACTGAACCGTTGTCAGTTGTGATTAGAATTGTGTCAGCCCCACATAAAGGAACATTTTATGGGGGTTTGGAGGCAGTGGAGTCCACGTGCCAACATTTGGCATCCCTGATTCTCAAGAGGAGCTAAAAATTCCTTTTGAGGACTGCAGAGGACAGTCTTATGATAATGGAGCCAACATGAGAGGCAAAAACAAAGGTGTCCAAGCCAGACTCCTGGAAATGAATCCAAGAGCTCTATTTGTGCCATGTGGGGCTCACACATTGAACCTGGTTGTGGCTGATGCTGCTAAAAGTTCTGTCGATGCCACAGGTTACTTTGGCATCTTACACAAACTGTACACCTTGTTCTCAGCCTCCACACAGCGATGGGCCATCCTGAAAAAACATGTGGACATCACTTTGAAGATGTGGACTGAGACAAGGTGGGAGAGTAAAGTTAAGAGTGTCGAGCCACTGAGGTATCAGGCAGCAGTGGTGAGAGAGGCACTGACTGAGGTGAGGGATCAAACCAAAGACCCTGTGATAAAGATTGAGGCCCAGTCCTTGTCAGAGGAGGTGAGATCATACCGCTTCAGCATCTGTACAGTGGTGTGGTATGATATCTTGAGCCAGATCCAACATGTGAGCAAGCTGATGCAGTCTCCCAGTACGCATGTGGATGTTGCAGGTAGCCTAGTGGTTAGAGCGTTAGGCCAGTAACCAAATGGTCACTGGTTCGAATACTTGAGCCGACAAGGTGAAAAAACATGTTGATGTGTCCTTGAGCAAGGCACTTAAGCCTAATTTGCCTCAGGGGCTGACCCTGTAGGTAGGCTGTCAATGTAAATAAGAATTTGTTCTTAACTGACTTGCCTGGTTAAATAGTTAAACAAAAAAAATATAGTCTTGTTTTTTTGGTATATATTTTTTATATTTATATAGTTTTAAATGGGGGGGAGGCTGAAGGGGGGGGGGGTTCGCCAGGGCAACATACAGGCTAGAACCGCCACTGACCTAACCTGTACCCTAACCCTAACCCTAAACCTAACCCTAACCCTAGCTCTTAACCCTAACCCTAAACCTAACCCTAGCTCCTAACACTAACCCTAAACCTAACCCTAGCTCCTAACCCTAACTCTAAACCTAATTCTAACCCTAACACTAATTCCAACCTTAACCTTAAACCCCCTAGAAATAGCATTTGACCTTGTAGGGACCAACAACATGTCCCCAGTTGGTACATTTGAGTTTGTTTACTATTCTTGTGGGGACTTTCGGGGCTGTACCTCCCTGCAGCACAAACTAGAAAAGCATGGTAGTGTGCACGCCAAACCTTTATTTAATACAGCTTTTCAACATAAAGAAAAGAGCAATCCTCATTCTATGCCTTCTCCTTCACCCCTTTTCCCTCCCTCCCTCCCTCCCTCCCTCCCTCCCACTTGCCGAGGCCTGGTGACAGATGGATGCTACATTACACGGTGGTGGCTCCCTCGGCTGGACATGCCAGGTCTCGACCGGTCCTCCGACCAGGACTAATTGGGGCTGGTAGGGGTCAATAATCCAGATAGGTGGGGCAAAGCTACAGGACGGCAGGTAGGCTCAGGGTCAGGGCAGGCTGAATGGTCGGAACCGGGAAAGGCTATGAAAAACAGGAACGATGGAGAGACAGGAGCAGAGGGAAAAACGTTGGCTGATTGAGGCTGGTGAGTAATCAAGGGGCTGTTTGAGGCTGGTGAGTAATCAAGGGGCTGATTGAGGCTGGTGAGTAATCAAGGGGCTGATTGAGGCTGGTGAGTAATCAAGGGGCTGATTGAGGCTGGTGAGTAATCAAGGGGCTGATTGAGGCTGGTGAGTAATCAAGGGGCTGATTGCTCAACAACATTCCCAGGAGCCCAGGAGGAAGTAACCCGGAAGAGGTCTCCTGGAGGAGACGTGTTTATTTTCTTTTTCTTTATTGTTTACACACTAAAACTGGCCCAATGACCCAAACATGTAACTCATTTAACATCTCTCTGTAATGGACCATGTGTTCAACCATGGTTTGACCTTGAGAGAGGCTGGGCACAGAGAGCAGCCCAATCTGAGACGCTTCATCGTAGCATCCATTACCCGGACGTTCCAGAATGAGAATAGGTCTGTACTGCAGACACTGGACCTATCTACTATTTGAACTACTTGACAGTAGTAAAGGGGAAACAAAGTAAACCCATAGTTGTTTTCAGCATGGCAGTGGAAGGTGTATGATCGCAAACCCCATGAACATAAGGCCCTTGTCCGTGCAATGGAGGAAGCCTGTGGTGACTTTTCAGCAGAGTCCTGTCAGGGGTGGATGCGTCATGCCAGAAGACATTTCCCACGCTGTCTGGCCAAGGAGGATACTGCCTACGATGTTGATGAAAGTCTGTAGCCGGACCAAAACACAGGACATGACTGATTTTGTTTTCGCAATGGAGTATTTATATATTTACTGTATGTTTGCATTTTTACTGTATGTGTGCTTACAGTATGCTTTTTGACATGTATTGAGTCATGGCTGACCCTGTAGGTAGGCTGCTTTGCAAAGCTCTCTATTTTGCTTCAAACTACGCACTCTGTCACCATCAACCATCTTCTGGTTTGATGCAGGCTTTAATCTCATTCAGACACAATCATGTGGTTATTTCTGTTTATGTGTGGCTCCTCAGGCAATCCACAGGCCTTCCTTTGAAAACATCTGCCACTGATTTCACATGGCGTCAAACGCTTTATGAATACGGCTGTGGATGTTAGCTCAGAAAGCCCAATTCTCTCTCTTTCTCTCTCTCTCTCTCTCTCTCTCTCTCTCTCTCTCTCTCTCTCTCTCTCTCTCTCTCCTTAAAAAACACACATTTTGCATATGACAACATATTAATAAATGACTGTTTGTAATACATTATTACACACAGTCACTTTGCGGTATCCTGTCACATATGTTGTCATATGAGGTGGGGGACAGACATAGCAACAGGGGATGGTGCTCAGTCATCAACAAATCCTTGAGTTAGACTAGACTATTGGACGGTGCTGGCAACAACATCAGAGTTGTGGATTCGATTCCCGCATGGGCAACGTATACTGAACATAGTGGCAACAGCAGGAAGTAATGGTGTTGAGCCATCAACAAGCCCTTTGGTGGGGGGAGAGCATGGCACTGGCAACGTCAGAGTTGCGGGTTCGATTCCCGCATGTGGGCCAAAGCAATCTCATGTAGCACGCTTCTCTCCACATAGGAGTTGGATCTCTCAGTTCAGCCAGCTAGGGCCTATGATCCAGGATCACTCAGTCTGACACGGTGTATAAGGAGTGGAATGTTAGCACCCAAAATATATTTAACAAGGCAAGTCAGTGAAAAACAAATTCTTATTTACAATAAAACTGTTTATGTTTTGTACATTATTTTTAGAAGGCGGTACGGTGGTTAGATACACCAAACTCACCCCCCACCCCCTCGCTCTCTCTGGCTCTCCACTTCAGAAGCCCTCAGCTGAACTTTACTTTGTAGTCGGTTGGTTTGTTGATCTAGTGGTCCGCTGGTGGAATGTTGTAACACACAGCAGGGCATCTAGCAGGGCATCTAGTGTTTGATGTCCCCCCGTGTCCAGGTACTTTACCCAGGCTGTGTGGTAGATGTTTTCTGTGAAAAGCTGTTGTTTTTATACTCAAGCTTAGGGTTGGTGTACTGACATCATCTTTCTCCTCACTGACAAAACATATGGGGAGGGCGGGGTGTCTGGTCCGACTCCAGGACACCTGAGAGAGCATAACGTCTAGTATGGGAGAAGGCAGAGCGCTTAAAATCCGTTAAATTTGAAATGTACTTCCACGTGACATCTAACCTGAACAAGAAACTGCATTATCACGCACCCAGCGTCAACAAAGCTAGCTTTTATGCTAGCTAGCTACGTCTGTTTATGTAGCCAGAGTAGCAGTGTGAGCAACTAGTGCTAGCAATTCAATGAACAACTATCCCAGAGTGGAAATGTTTAACACGAATAACAAGTAAACAAGTAACATAATCGAATTTCTCAGTACCTGTTTGTGGATTAAGCTGACAGCGATCAATCATTTTTACATGGAGTCCATGGTTTTCATGCAGGCTGAAGCTAATAGTGAAATAAACTATTTTGCTTACTGTTTAAGAATGATAAATAGCCAGAATATTGGTGTTTCACTGTTAATCTAATATTGCTGTTGTTTTATTTCCAATGAGCAGCCTTGCATTGTGATAAATAGTGATGACCTCACTATCACCTATAACACCCATGCATATTATTAAATTACACCAATGTTCAAGATAGCTTGGATTTATATTCACCTTATGCATTGGTAACTAATATTGATAGGCAATATGATGCAACTATACTGGACAATACCCAACATGTAAAGTGTTGGTCCCATGTTTCATGAGCTGCTAGTGAGCATTTGTCCTTTACCAAGATAATCCATCCACCTGACAGGTGTGGCATATCAAGAAGCTGATTAAACAGCATGATCATTACACAGGTGCACCTTGTGCTGGGGACAATAAAAGGCCACTCTAAAATGTGCAATTTTGTTACATAACACAATGCCACAGATGTCTCAAGGTTTGAGGGAGATTGCAATTGGCCTGCTGACTGCAGGAATGTCCACCAGAGCTGTTGCCAGATAATTGAATGTTAATTTCTCTACAATCAGCCGCCTGCAACGTCATTTTAGAGAATTTAGCAGTACATCCAACTGGCCTCACAACCGCACATGCGGCTTCTTCACCTGCGGGATCGTCTGAGACCAGCCACCCGGACAGCTGATGAAACTGAGGAGTATTTCTGTCGGTAATAAAGCCTTTTTGTGGGGGGAAAAACTCATTCTGATTGGCTCCCCAGTGGATGGGCCTTCCTCTCAAGTGGGTGGGCCTATGCCCTGCCAGGCCCACCTATGGCTGTGCCCCTGCCCAGTCATGTGAAATCCATAGATTAGGGCCTATTGAATGTATTTTAATTGACTGATTTCCCTATATGAACTGTAACTCATGTATGTAATGCATGTTACAATGCAGTACCCACCATTAATTCAGAAATGTGTGGAATTTTCGCTGTGTCGCAAGGTGTTATGGGATAGCCTCCCCGGCGAATGGAATGAAAAAGTATGCTCTCATGCTTGCTTTGTTTTCCAGACCACCCGAGTACGCTTAGAACTTCCGTCAAACCCAGTACATACTTGCTATTTTGCGTTCTTAGGTTTGGAAGGGTTTGAAAAATGACAGGTGACTTCCCTACTCGCTATACACTCTAGATAGAACACAAGGATGCAATTTGGAACACAGCCATGGTGTCATTAAAAAATGCAATTATTGATTGTATTGTGGTGTTGTAGGCTAGTCTACATAGGATAATTGTATTGTGGTGTTGTAGGCTAATCTACATAGGATAATTGTATTGTTTTTTTGGGTGCTGAATGTCAGGTCCTGACGGTAGGCATGCCTAGTGGCATCTCTATGTTTGGGTTTGGTTTACTGTCGGGGCCTGACGGTAGGGTTGTCTGGGCAACTCTATGTTTAAGTTTAGTTGGTCCCCAATTAGAGGCAGCTGCATTACGTTGTCTCTAACTGGGGATCCTATTTAAATTCATGATTGTGCCCACCTGTGTGCGGTTCTTTGTTTGTGCATGTCACACATCAGTTTGTGGTTTTGTTCTGCTCCGGGGGCGGAGCCTCTACCTGACCCGGTGCCAAGTCCTGCTCCGGGGGCGGAGCCTCCACCTGACCCGGTGCCCAGTCCTGCTCCGGGGGCGGAGCCTCCACCTGACCCGGTGCCCAGTCCTGCTCCGGGGGCGGAGCCTCCACCTGACCCGGTGCCCAGTCCTGCTCAGGGGGCGGAGCCTGACACATCAGTTCCTTGTTTCGTTCTCTCCTTTGTTTTGTTATTTTGCTCACAAATAAAGGAATGTCTTCATTCTACTGCTCCGCGCCTCGGGTCTTCCATTAGAACCATGACACTGGAAATGATCTGTTTGTTACAACACTGTGTTAGCCAACTGAGCTGAAGCCTAAGCATTAGACCAGGGAGAGAACACAAGTCTTCAGGTTTCAGTTACGCTTCGAGTGAGCAAGGTTCTGACAAACTATAGCAGTACATCTCAGAAGCACATATTTTCCCCAATCTCCCTGTGTATACGCCTCAAATTGTGAATTTAGAGTAAGATGGATTTCCTTTTCGTCGTTTTATGGTTGTTACATTCAGCTGACATTCTTTACTCAACCCACTCTTCTTAAATGGTATTTTCTGGCATCAGGCATGCAGTGAGCATTGGCCAATGAATATTCCTGGACCTGTAGAGTTTTAAGGTGGGAATATGTGTGTAAATATTGTAGACAAAAATATAAATAACCTTTTATTCACTGAATTGAATTGCTTGCGGGATCAAGTGAGTGTATTTTTCACCTTGGACAGATATCAAGCGAAGACGCAATGATGTGCTCATGCAATACCGTAACGGATATGGCAACATATCTTTGGTGTTGTTTGTCATATCCCTTTCCTAATAATTCTGGGACAGCCAACCAACCTGTTGCCAATCACAACAATTGTATTTTTATTATTTTATCACAGCCATATAAGGGTTATTGCCAATCACTAGCAGTGATTTACCGCCAGTCCCTTACCCCATGTCCTGCCCACACAACTAGAATGAATGTGGTTCTATGTCTATGGTCCTGCCAGGATTGGGGTCAATTTCATTTAAATTCCAGTTAATTCAGAAAGTAAACCAAAATTCAATTTCAAAATGTTCCTCATTGGAAAGCTTTGAGGATAACTGGAATTTATGTGTACTTCCTGAATTGACAGGAATTGAAATGTAATTTACCTCAACCCTGGGTCCTGCCTTCTCTCCCCTATCACATGTTAGGGGACAGAGATTTCCTCCAGTTCTATCATCACCTTTATCATTCCCAGCTGCACACTGCTACTCAGCACCTTTGGTCTAGTGTATGGTGATAAAGCGGGATGTCTGTCGTGTGCTCATAGAAAAAAAATCCCTCATTCAGGTTTCCGTTCACGAGTCATCTTTCTGCTTTACTGCCTCAAAGTGCTGCTGCATACAGAAATACGTAACCACATACCTACATCATCAGAACGGGCTAGATTATATCACCTTGGGTTCTTGAGTTTACCAGATTGTAGCTGGTCTTTCAAGGTCAGTGTCCCCATTTCTTTTGGAAAGCTTAAGACCAAGCTCTACCCACTGGGAACACACTGGTTGAAACAACGTTGTTTCCATGTCATTTCAACAAAATTACATAGTAATTGAATTAACGTCTGTGCCCAGTGGGTATTTAGACCCTATTTAGACTGAAGAGAGTTTTGATGAGGATACCTATGTATACGCATGTAATACTCTGTATTTGAAACTGCATACGCCTGTGTAAGGTGCCAGGATGAGCCGGAAATAAACCAGTCTTGAATGATGAAATATCTCCTAGGGTGAGAAAACACACTAAGTTTGATCATAATGATTCGGATGACGATCCATGGCATGTCATCACTGTTATGGTGTGACATTAAAGTGTAATGTTCCTTAAAATTGAATAACCACACAGTATTGCAATGGCATCATTACATGGTGATGTACAGTAAGCCATGTTGTGCAATGGAACACCACGTATGTGTTGTCTGTGGCTTTATATTTGAGTAATAATGTACATAGTATTACTAGTTCCTAACAAAATTATGTATCAATGTATTTAGCTTCGTGTTTTGTAGCTAATTGGTTCAATATCAGCTTTCATTCATACACTTCTGAACCATACAACAGTTGCTATACATGTATTTGATTACAACAGTTGCTATACATGTATTTGGTTACAACAGTTGCTATACATGTATTTGGTTACAACAGTTGCTATACATGTATTTGATTACAACAGTTGCTATACATGTATTTGATTACAACAGTTGCTATACATGTATTTGGTTACAACAGTTGCTATACATGTATTTGATTACAACAGTTGCTATACATGTATTTGATTACAACAGTTGCTATACATGTATTTGATTACAACAGTTGCTATACATGTATTTGATTACAACAGTTGCTATACATGTATTTGGTTACAACAGTTGCTATACATGTATTTGATTACAACAGTTGCTATACATGTATTTGGTTACAACAGTTGCTATACATGTATTTGGTTACAACAGTTGCTATACATGTATTTGATTACAACAGTTGCTATACATGTATTTGATTACAACAGTTGCTATACATGTATTTGGTTACAACAGTTGCTATACATGTATTTGATTACAACAGTTGCTATACATGTATTTGATTACAACAGTTGCTATACATGTATTTGGTTACAACAGTTGCTATACATGTATTTGATTACAACAGTTGCTATACATGTATTTGATTACAACAGTTGCTATACATGTATTTGGTTACAACAGTTGCTATACATGTATTTGATTACAACAGTTGCTATACATGTATTTGATTACAACAGTTGCTATACATGTATTTGGTTACAACAGTTGCTATACATGTATTTGATTACAACAGTTGCTATACATGTATTTGATTACAACAGTTGCTATACATGTATTTGGTTACAACAGTTGCTATACATGTATTTGATTACAACAGTTGCTATACATGTATTTGATTACAACAGTTGCTGTACATGTATTTGATTACAACAGTTGCTGTACATGTATTTGATAGTTGATATGCGTGGACAAACAAAGAGCGTTTCCTTGGATATCTTTGATTGGCAGCCCTGGGCAGTTACATAGTTTTGTGGGGATTGGCACGAGACAGAGTTTTAGCTTTTCTATGTTTGATTGGCAGCCCTAGACAGTTACATGGCGTAACATACAGTAGTTATATCTTGACCCAGTTTAATCACTGACTCAGTTTGTCACAGTTTTCCCAAATCTGAAAACAGAAAAGCAATGTTGCAGCTACAATGTATTATTTTACAGTCGTCGTCAAATGTTTTGAGAATGACACAAGTATTGGTCTCCACAAAGTTTGCTGCTTCAGTGGTCTTAGATCTTTATGTCGGTAGTTACTATGGTAACACTCAAGTATAATTATATGTATTCCATACGTGTCAAAGGCTTTCATTGACAATGACATTCAGTTTATGCAAACTTTCTGGAGACCAATACTTTTGACTACGACTGTAGACAACAGAAGTCCAGGATCAAGTCCATTTTAGGTTATGTTTTACCATTTTACATTTGGCTTCCACGTGTCTTACAGTTGCATATCCACTGGCTAAACCTCACAGAGTAATATGACCATCAAATAAGCATGCTATCACCACAGCTATTTATTTGTTTACTTATGTGAGTCAAACGTCTAAAGGTGTTTTTCCCAGAAAGTCAACACTACTAGGAATCTGTGATACTACAGCTCTCGCTATTGCTGTAGAATATAAGAAATAGTACTTTTAAAATCACATTATGTGAGAGTCACTCTTCTGGTCAAATGTCATACATTATTTTACATTGAATAAAGCCAAAACATACTAACATAATATTTCAAGAAAATGTCCCTAGTTTTATGTCATCCTTGTATTAGTCACAAGGATGACATAAAATAAAATAGAAATGTAGCTAAAGTACTGATGTACTGTGCTAAATGTGTAGATTAGTACATTTGGGAAACCCCATACACAATAACATAATGCTTAGTCCCTGTGGGAGTGGTGATGACTGGGAGAGAGAGAGAGAGAGAGAGAGAGAGGGGAGGGGGGGGGGGGGTGTTAAAACTAAGAGCATAAATACTGAACCCAAAGCACCAAGAGCACAAAGGAGAATAACAACTGGTCTCAAGAGCCAGCCACAACAAAGAGATTGAAGAGCAACAAGAGACAACACTGTGTGAACTTTTTTTTTTACATCCACAGATCTTCAAGAAAGAAACGGTGCTTTTTCTGTCATTCATCTTCATTAACTGTCTATCTGGCACATTCTTGCAACTTCTCTGTTTACTCACCTTGGTCTCACCATGAGAGGAGTTCTGGCTTTGTCTGTGTTGGTGATGTGTATGCTGGGTGGATGGTGTGTTCCCCTGAAGAAGTCTGTGTCTGTCACCTTCCCTGGAGATGTCCTCAAGAACATGACGGATACGAATCTGGCAGATGTGAGTAACTAACAGATAAATAGAGATTTGATCTATGTCTATGAACAGATGCTTCATTTGTGCTGTTTTCTGTTCTGAAGACAAAACACATGACGTGAGGGTTGTAGATTCCTTTATAGTCACTAAAGAAACATCTTCATGTTTCAATGTCATGGATTATATAATAATTTCATAATTTGCTATAATCTAATCATTGTCATTTATCATCAGAGCTACCTGAAGCAGACATGTATTATAATTTGACATAATTTAATGAATTTGCAATGATCTAATAATGTCATCGTATTAATTATTTCCTACCTCCAGAGCTACCTGAAGAGGTTTGGCTACATGAACGTCCAACACCGTAGCGGTTTCCAGTCCACCTCCATGGCTCTGATGAGGATGCAGAGGCAGATGGGTCTGGAGGAGACAGGGACGCTGGATAAGTCTACGGTAGCAGCTATGAAGGCACCTCGCTGCGGGGTCCCTGATGTACGCTCCTACCAGACCTTCGAGGGGGACCTGAAATGGGACCATCACGATATTACATACAGGTACAGTGGAAGATGGGACTGCATAAAATAACCAAAAGACTGCTCAACGTTATGCTCCTAATACCTCTTGTTGTGTTCATGTATACTCATTAGCCCAGTAGCTAAGTGTAATGAGATGCATGTTATATTACAACCCTTTCCTGACTGAGAAAGCACATCCCAGAGTTATGTCCGATGCTGTGCTTCAACAAACTCGAGTTGGCTATAGATAGCTGAAAGTGTGTGCAATTGTGTGCAAATAGCACAATGAATAACAATGTCCTATGGTACTATATAATAGAATCTGTGGATGTTGACTGCATTTTGACTTTGACCATAATATCTTGCTATTCTCTCTAGGATCGTGAACTACTCTCCAGACATGGGATCCTCTCTGATAGATGATGCCTTCGCCAGAGCCTTCAAGGTGTGGAGTGATGTCACGCCTCTAACGTTCACACGACTCTTTGACGGCACCGCCGACATCATGGTGTCATTTGGAAAAGAAGGTAAGAAGGGCTGCAGTACTGTATGCAGCCTGGGATCCTAACTGATGCTCTGTTTCACCATTGTTTCACTTCAGCATATCAGTTTGGATTCCAGGCTATGCAATATGTGCCATACCATCTGACAGTGTCAATTAAACAACCTCACCCTCCCAGAACATTTACAATTAAAAGATATCACTAAGTTGAAGAGTACACATACAAATGAATCTTTATTGAAGAAACATGAAAGGAAGGAAATGAAATGACCAAACTGAAATGGAATTGACATCAACTCTACATGAGATGAATGCCATTAATTCAATGCCTTGTTATTTTTCAGAGCATGGAGACGGCTACCCCTTCGATGGCAAGGACGGCCTTCTGGCCCACGCCTTCCCCCCTGGTGAGGGCATACAGGGAGACGCCCACTTTGACGACGACGAAAACTGGACCCTCGGAAAAGGACCAGGTAAGCATGGAGGTGTATTGTCAATCCTGTCTGTTTCAGTCAGGCAGTCAGTATTTCATGGAGCTATGACTCCCCCTACTGTCCATTTTAAGCATTTTCTTGACTGAGATTGAAATTAATTATATGCCTCTGCAAACATCTCCACCTCATCTGTAGGGTTGAATCCTTGAGCTGCAGTGAACCATTTTATTGGTCAATTAGATGTATTTAATAATGTCGGACATTGAAACCCTATAAAAACATACATTATTTTGTTCCAGTTGTGAAGACTAGCTTTGGCAACGCAGAGGGCGCTATCTGCCACTTCCCATTCTCCTTCGAGGGCAAGCAGTACTCCACCTGCACCACAGAGGGGCGCTCTGACAAATTGCCCTGGTGTGCCACCACAGCCAACTACGGCAGAGACAAGAAATTTGGCTTCTGTCCAAGTGAACGTAAGATTGACAGTTAATACTTGAGAGCAATGATTGATCAGAAAGTATTTTTGACAAAGTTTTCAATGACATGTCTCTAATCATACGTCGCCCATCTCCCCTCTCTCTATCTCTCACACACACACACAGTTCTGTACACATTCGACGGAAACAGCAACGGCAAAGGATGTGTGTTCCCCTTTGTGTTTCTTGGGGAGACATATGAAGGTTGCACCACGGAGGGTCGCGGTGATGGATACCGCTGGTGTTCCACCACAGACAACTTTGACAAGGATAAGAAATATGGCTTCTGTCCAAACAGAGGTGAGAGAGTGTTACTGTCACTGTTACTGTTACTGTTACCACTACCTGGTTCAAATAGGAGGGAGTATCACTGTTACCAGTATACCAGACCTGGTTTAAATAGGAGGGAGTATCACTGTTACCAGTATACCAGACCTGGTTCAAATAGGAGGGAGTATCACTGTTACCAGTATACCAGACCTGGTTCAAATAGGAGGGAGTATCACTGTTACCAGTATACCAGACCTGGTTCAAATAGGAGGGAGTATCACTGTTACCAGTATACCAGACCTGGTTTAAATAGGAGGGAGTATCACTGTTACCAGTATACCAGACCTGGTTCAAATAGGAGGGAGTATCACTGTTACCAGTATACCAGACCTGGTTCAAATAGGAGGGAGTATCACTGTTACCAGTATACCAGACCTGGTTTAAATAGGAGGGAGTATCACTGTTACCAGTATACCAGACCTGGTTTAAATAGGAGGGAGTATCACTGTTACCAGTATACCAGACCTGGTTTAAATAGGAGGGAGTATCACTGTTACCAGTATACCAGACCTGGTTTAAATAGGAGGGAGTATCACTGTTACCAGTATACCAGACCTGGTTTAAATAGGAGGGAGTATCACTGTTACCAGTATACCAGACCTGGTTTAAATAGGAGGGAGTATCACTGTTACCAGTATACCAGACCTGGTTTAAATAGGAGGGAGTATCACTGTTACCAGTATACCAGACCTGGTTTAAATAGTATTAGAAGGTGGAGTATCACTGTTACCACTATCAGACCTGGGTTCAAATAGGAATAGTTTTATTTAAAATACTTTGAGTGTTTGTTTGAGCCTGCCAGAAGTGGCAAATGGGCGTAGTTTGCACTTTTGGACCTATTCATTGGTTCTATTGCGCCAAGAAAGATCAGTCAAGCACAGCTAAAGTTAAATAGTATTTGAACCCAGGTCTGATCGCTTCCAAACATACACAGATCACTAGCCTGCCGTCAGACACATGTCCGCTAATAGTGTTGTGTCTGTGTTATGACAGATACGGCTGTGACTGGTGGAAACTCTGAGGGAGAGCCGTGCCAGTTCCCCTTTGTCTTCCTGGGGAAGCAGTATGACTCATGCACCAGCGAGGGACGGGGTGACGGCAAGCTGTGGTGCGCCACCACCAGCAACTTTGACACAGACACGAAATGGGGCTTCTGCCAAGATAGGGGTGAGTGATATAGACAGCGCCAGCGCACCCAGCGTGCTGACTCAAATTGCTGGCTGACAGTCAGAGACAAACTGCTGGCTGACAGTCAGAGACAACGACAACGCCTGGTCCCTGTCACTAGCCTGGTCCCTGTAGATGCACTAGCCTGGTCCCTGTCACTAGCCTGGTCCCTGTAGATGCACTAGCCGGGTCCCTGTCACTAGCCTGGTCCCTGTCACTAGCCTGGTCCCTGTAGGTGCACTAGCCTGGTCCCTGTCACTAGCCTGGTCCCTGTAGATGCACTAGCCGGGTCCCTGTCACTAGCCTGGTCCCTGTCACTAGCCTGGTCCCTGTAGATGCACTAGCCTGGTCCCTGTCACTAGCCTTGTCCCTGTAGGTGCACTAGCCTGGTCCCTGTCACTAGCCTTGTCCCTGTAGGTGCACTAGCCTGGTCCCTGTCACTAGCCTGGTCCCTGTAGATGCACTAGCCTGGTCCCTGTCACTAGCCTGGTCCCTGTAGGTGCACTAGCCTGGTCCCTGTCACTAGCCTGGTCCCTGTAGATGCACTAGCCTGGTCCCTGTCACTAGCCTGGTCCCTGTAGATGCACTAGCCTGGTCCCTGTCACTAGCCTGGTCCCTGTAGATGCACTAGCCTGGTCCCTGTCACTAGCCTGGTCCCTGTAGATGCACTAGCCTGGTCCCTGTCACTAGCCTGGTCCCTGTAGGTACACTAGCCTGGTCCCTGTCACTAGCCTTGTCCCTGTAGGTACACTAGCCTGGTCCCTGTCACTAGCCTTGTCCCTGTAGGTACACTAGCCTGGTCCCAGATCTGTTGTCTCCTTCTATAGTCTGGCCCCAGATCTGTTTGTGCTCTTGCCAACTCCATTACAGTGAATGTCAAGCCAGACATGACAATGCGTGAGTGGTAGTTAGCATGATAGCACAAACATACTGGCACTCAGGCTATAGGTGCACACCACAACTGACTTAATGGTGTGTTTCTACCGACTCTCTCCTCTCTCAGGCTACAGTCTGTTCCTGGTTGCGGCCCATGAGTTTGGTCATGCCCTGGGTCTGGACCACTCCAACATCAGAGACGCCCTCATGTTTCCCATGTACGGCTATGTCGAAGACTTTTCCCTGCATGAAGATGATGTTGAAGGCATTCAGTATCTCTATGGTATGATATTATCACAATATGACATGATTAGAAAAGGCATTTCGCTGTACTTGTGCATGTAACATTAAAACTTGAAACTTGATTACACAATATCTATAGCCTGGTCCCAGATCTGTTTGTGCTGTCTTGAGTGACAAACAGACATCCCTCTGGGCACAGACATCAGTTACATTGATGATTTTTTGCAAATCCAGTCAGTTTTCCACATCGATTCAATGTCATCACATAGATTTTTTGGGTTGAAATGATGTAGAAACAATTGTTGTTCATTTAATTTATTGGATTAATTCCCAATATCTTTCCACCCAGGATCCAAGACAGGCCCTGACCCCACACCCCCTGGGCCCATCCCCACCATTCCTTCTAAGCCTGACACCCCTACCACTACCACTACCACCACACACCCCGTGGACCCATCCCAGGATCCCTGCCTGATTAACAAGTTCGACACCATCACAGAGATTGATGGAGACCTGCACTTCTTCAAGGATGGGTGAGCAACCTTTACACTGGTAACAAATAAGGTTGCTTTGCGGTTCAACAGTACAACCTTTTTGAGGGCTTTGATGTTAAATGGGTGTGTGCCCCTTTAAGAGCGCACACAAGTTATGAGCTAAGGGAGAGATAACCGGAGAGAGAAACAGGATAGAGTTATGAGCTAAGGGAGAGATAACCGGAGAGAGAAACAGGATAGAGTTATGAGCTAAGGGAGAGATAACCGGAGAGAGAAACAGGATAGAGTTATGAGCTAAGGGAGAGATAACCGGAGAAACAGGATAGACGATGTAAGAGTATGGGACAGAATGTAAATAAACGAGCCCAGGGTTCAGAAATTTCTCCCGCTGGATTCCCCTCCTATTACTAAGAACAACTTCACCACAATGGCCATAAGAGCTATTGAACACTTTTTGGTTCTTTATAGCACTATCTATTCTCTTACAATGTAAATAATAGCGATGCAATGTAGCTAAATTCATAATTTGCTGATCCAATAGGCAATATTGGAGGATGCCGAGCAAGACTGATGGTGGACAGGAGGGTCCGTTCTCCGTGTCTAAGAGGTGGCCTGCTCTGCCAGCCGTCATTGACACGGCCTTCGAGGACCTTGTGACCAAGAAAATCTACTTCTTCTCAGGTAAACAGAATTCAGATTTTACACCCCCACACTTCCCACCCCCACCCCCACACTTCCCACCCCCACACTTCCCACCCCCACAGACGACACCCCTCTAACCTTTGACTCTGTTGTCCCACAGGCACCAGGTTCTGGGTGTATACTGGACAGAGTCTCCTGGGACCCCGCAGCATTGAGAAGCTGGGTCTGTCCTCCACTGTAGAGAAGGTGGAGGGAGCACTGCAGAGAGGGAAAGGAAAGGTGCTGCTCTTCAGTGGAGAGAACTTCTGGAGGTGAGTCCATCCCGAGTTCACATGGGAGGACAGGGTGTTGAGATAAGGTTGTGGTTTCAAGTTCCAAAGTGATCACACCATTCTAGAAAATGTATACACTGACTGTATTATAAATTGCTTTCGATAAAAGTGACTGCTAAGTGGCAGAATATTATCTGAATATTATTAACTGTATGATCATTTCATACAGTAAAACAACCTCAAATGTAACTAGAAGTGGAACAGTAGAGCTCAATGGAGGGTTAGATGTATAACTATTTACTGGATCTGTAGGTCTGTGTTGTAATAACCAAACCAATGGATGGTTAGATGTATAACTATTTACTGGATCTGTAGGTCTGTGTTGTAATAACCAAACCAATGGATGGTTAGATGTATAACTATTTACTGGATCTGTAGGTCTGTGTTGTAATAACCAAACCAATGGATGGTTAGATGTGTAACTATTTACTGGATCTGTAGGTCTGTGTTGTAATAACCAAACCAATGGATGGTTAGATGTATAACTATTTACTGGATCTGTAGGTCTGTGTTGTAATAACCAAACCAATGGATGGTTAGATGTATAACTATTTACTGGATCTGTAGGTCTGTGTTGTAATAACCAAACCAATGGATGGTTAGATGTATAACTATTTACTGGATCTGTAGGTCTGTGTTGTAATAACCAAACCAATGGATGGTTAGATGTATAACTATTTACTGGATCTGTAGGTCTGTGTTGTAATAACCAAACCAATGGATGGTTAGATGTGTAACTATTTACTGGATCTGTAGGTCTGTGTTGTAATAACCAAACCAATGGATGGTTAGATGTATAACTATTTACTGGATCTGTAGGTCTGTGTTGTAATAACCAAACCAATGGATGGTTAGATGTATAACTATTTACTGGATCTGTAGGTCTGTGTTGTAATAACCAAACCAATGGATGGTTAGATGTATAACTATTTACTGGATCTGTAGGTCTGTGTTGTAATAACCAAACGTGTCTGATCCTTACAGGCTGGATGTGAAGGACCAGACAATCGACAAGGGATATCCCCGCTTCACAGACCTGGTCTTTGGAGGAGTCCCCAATGATGCCCATGATGTGTTCCAATTCATGGGTAAATATTGGAAACATTTCACACTGCTGTGTACCATAATGTGTACTAAACACACAACACATGAACGAAGGTTAATCCTTGTGATTGTTTGTATTGTAGGCCACTCCTACTTCTGCCGGGACCATTTCTACTGGCGAATGAACTCGTCGAGACAGGTGGACCGTGTGGGATATGTGAAGTACGACCTGTTGAAGTGTACCGACTCCTCTAAATAGGGGGCTGAATATTGAAGAACTGTTTGTGCTGTCTTGCCAACTCCTTGTACATTTACATGTTAAGTCATTTAGCAGACGCTCTTATCCAGAGCGACTTGAGAATGACATGAGAATGACATGAGAATGACAGCTAGTGCTTAAGGTACGGTTTGTGTATGTGGTGCCGTTTGTTAAGTTGAAACAGCACCACAGTTTGTGTTTTGTAATACGGTGAAATTATCGCCCACCTTCCATGTTACCAACTCACAACGGTAGAATGTATGGGCACTTTCCTTCTTTCCTTACAACTGTGAGTTAACAAATTCATGTCATCTAATCTAGACTAGGGTCCAAGAGAAACATAACCACAGCCCTGAAATATGATTTCAGCCCCAGCGGAAGCAATTCAAAACCTGCTGAAATGTTAATTTATCTCCCTGGTACAGATATTCTGGATGAGACATGAATTGATATTTATTTATATTGCTCTCTGGTTTTATTTTTGTGTTCAACAATACGATGTGTTTATTTTGTTATTTTATATTTTTGAACATGTATTTTGCCCTGGATGGTGCTCTCACTTAAGTAACTTTGTATGCAAATCAATGTTTTGTATTCAAACAGAACTGGAAATTCAATAAACAATAAGCACTTCATTATCAGTTGTTGTCAATATAACGATATACCTAGTTAATCATCTTGTGCGCTAAACTAAAGGATCTTCCTCTCTGCTGTTAAACACAGACGTTCTGCATAATTACACAACAAAAATATAAACGCAACGTGTAAAGTGTTGGTCCCATGTTTCATGAGCTGAAATAGAAGATCACAGATATTTTGCATATGCACTTAAAAGCTTATTTCTCTCAAATTTTGAGCACACATTAGTTTACATCCCTGTTAGTAATCATTTCTCCTTTTGCCGAGATAATCCATCCACCTGACAGGTGTGGCATATCAAGAAGCTGATTAAACAGTATGGTCAATGCACAGGTGCACCTTGTGCTGGAGACAATAACATTTTAATTTCTCTACCAATGTAATTTGAGAGATTTTGGCTGTAGGTCCAACCGGCCTCACAGCCGCAGACCACGTGTATGGCGTTCTATGGGTGAGCGGTTTGCTGATGTCAACGTTGTGAACAGAGTGCACCATGGTGGTGGTGGGGTTATGGTATGGGCAGGCGTAAGCTACAGACAACGAACACAATTGCATTTTATAGATAGCAATTTGAATTCAGAGATACCGTGGCAAGATCCTGAGGCCCATTGTCATACCATTCATCTGATGCCATCACCTCATGTTTCAACATGATAATGCAGGGCCCCATGTTCAAGGATCTGTACACACTTCCTGGAAGCTGAAAATGTCCCAGTTCTTACATGGCCTGCATACTCAGACATGTCACCCATTGAGCATGTTTGGGATGCTCTGGATTGACGTGTACGACAGCGTGTTTCAGTTCCTGCCAATATCCAGCAACTTCGCACAGCCATTGAAGAGGAGTGGGACAACATTACACAGGCCACAATCAACAGCCTGATCAACTCTATGGAGATGTGTCACGCTGCATGAGGCAAATGGTCACACCGGATACTGACTGGTTTTCTAATCCACGCCCCCATTTATTTTTTGTATTTGTGACCAACAGATGCATATCTGTACTTCCAGTCATGTGAAATCCATAGATTAGGGCTAACTGATTGATTTCCTTATATGAACTTTAACTCTGTAAAATCTTTTGAAAATAGAGCTATGCCTATTTTTTTGTTGAAGTTCCACACAGGAGACAGAGCCAAACATCCAGCGTTATTAGCAACTGCCATTAGTAAATAGATACATTGTAACACCTGACCATGGTTAAACAAACATTTATAACTAGTACAGTTGAAGCCATAACTACTGATTTTCTGCAACATTGTAACAAGCTCGAGCTACACTTGATATTTTTACTGCGCCCAGTACGCCTCTCTGGGCAAATTCTGCAATACGCCTTCCTCTGGAAACAATAGTCCTGTAATTTCCCATTCGGTTCTCTATTTAATCTAATAGTTTAATAAGATTAGGAGAAAAAAAGAGTTGCCTTTAATATAATGAAGAAGAAAAAAAACAAGAAGCACATTTTAACGCAGCTTCCACTCTTCAGCAAAACAGAGAAATAAGATCCGGTCGGTCAAACCGGAAGTGAGGAGATACCGATGGCGCCCGACTAGAATGGAGGAGCAATTATCGCGTACGACTTCTTATACAGTTTGGCGTGTCTACTAAGTCATAAACAAATTCAACTCGCAATACACAGTAAGTAAAAATCCCAAGGAATCTCGTGTTATATAGATCAATTTATAATATTTTCTTCAGGGACGGACGTCGGGCGGTCTGTTTTCGCTGAGGCCCTCGAGGTCCCTCCGCCTTAGTAGGTTCTAGAATGCCTGAATGCAAAAAAGAGGGCTCGCGGAGCAGGCAGGAGAGAGGGCAGCTAGGCCTGTTTAAATCAGAGAGAAGGGTCGTTGCTAGCTGCACGCTGAACTTTAGTTACGACCTGTCAACATATAAAGGACAATAATGGCTGTTTGCTCTATTATTCCAACAGCAAACAACGACGTATATAAATATGCAACTGACCCTGTTGCATGTTGATGTGCAACCTCATGTCAGCAGATGTATTAGCAGGATCTGACCGGCATGTCCAAGAGTTATTTAGCTGGCTAACTTACCTTGTTGTCTTCCTAGAAAAGCTACTATTACTAGCTTAACTACTTTGCTAGTATACATGCCTACCAAGGTCGCCAATGTGCTATCTAAGCACGAAGAAGAAGAAGAAACCACGTTCACCGCAATTAGCAGTTAAAGTTAGTTAGCGATGAAGCTAGCAAGCTCATCTAGTGTCAGTGATATTATTTACCTCCACTCAAGACTTCTCTCATGAACCCTCACAAATGCTACTCTACAGAAACTCCTCTAAACTGATAAGCAATAGTCTGCAATTCTTAAAAATAAGTGGCATTTCACACAATCAATAAAATAATAAAATTACACTCCCTGTGGAAGAGTAAGCTAATGCTAGAAGATTGATAATGAATATATGTATGATAATTAAACTGGTAGCCATCATCATGTCTCAGTCTTGATAACGTCTTTGTTGTGTGACTCTCCTCAGGATGGAAATTAGTCAGATGGCTCAAGGGTCAGAGCAAAAATGTTGACGATGCCAGGGTTGTGGGTTTGATTCCCCACTGGGGACCTGTACGAGAAAGTGTGAAATTGTACATACTCACTACTGTATGTCGCTCTGGATGACTAAAACAAAAATTCGTTTTTGGAAACTGACGTTCCCTTTGTGGGAAATAGTTATTCTATTCTAAAAGTGCTGATAATGACCATATTTTCTATCCTAGATGGAAGAGGAGATAGAGGTGGAGAGCAGCAGTGATGTGGGTCCGTCAGGGTCCGGGATGGAGGAGCCGTCAGAGAGCGGTATGGGGATGGAGTCGTCGGAGGCCATGTCTGCAGACAGCAGCGATGCAGCAGCCCCACATGCCTCCCACCATCACGGCCAGCACCACCATGGGCACGGTCACCATGGCCAGGCCCCAGAGTCAGACTGCCATGTGGGACAAAGCTCAGAGGGTGTCCTGGTAAGAACAACACTATCTGAGCTGTTCAGAATCCTCAAACTTTATTGCTATTCAACATCAAATCAAATTGTATTCGTCACATGCTTTGTAAACAACAGGTGTGGACTAACAGTGAAATGCTTACTGACGGGCCCTTCAACAATACAGAGAGAAAGAAAATAGAGAAATACTAGAAACGCAAAACTTGTACTAATAGATACACAACGAGTAACGCTAACATGGCTATATACACATGGTACCAGGACAGAGTCGATGTGTAGGGGTACGAGGTAATAACATGGTACCAGGACAGAGTCCATGTGTAGGGGTACGAGGTAATAACATGGTACCAGGACAGTCGATGTGAAGGGGTACGAGGTAATAACATGGCTATATACACAGGGTACCAGGACAGAGTCCATGTGCAGTTAATTGAGGTAGATATGTACATATAATTAGGAATAAAGTGACAGATAGTAAACAGTAGCAGCAGCGTATGTGATGAGGGAAAAAAAGTTTGTGCAAAAAGGGTCAATGCAGATAGTTAACCAAATACCTACCCGGACAAACCTTTTAGCAGTCTTATGGCTTGGGGGTAAAAGCTGTTCAGGGTCCTGTTGGTTCCAGACTTGGTGCACCGGTATCGCTTGCCGTACGGAAAAAAACTGGAGTGGCTGGAGTCTTCGACAATTTTTTGTGAAGTAGTGGGCCATACTCGCCACCCACTGTAGCGCCTTGTGGTCGGATGCCAAGCATTTGCCACACCAAGCGGTGATGCAGCCAGTCAAGATGCTCTCAATGGTGCAGCTGTAGAACGTTTTGAGGATAGGAGAAGAGTCGTTGTCGTGCTTTCTTCACAACTGTGTTGGTGTGTTTGGACCATGATAGATCCTACAAGAGATAGAATGTTTTTATCTGTGACGGTAATACAAGGGAAGCCGGTGGGTTTGCAACGATAATCATAATACATTTTTATAAAAGCGCTTTTCAAGGACCTAAAGACTCTTCTATGTTTGAATGTCTTGGTAGGGGATTCGGTAATACGTTTTTGTTAGTCTCCATCTCCCTGCCTCTCACCGTGTTTCTGTTCCCAGGTGTTCCTACCAGAGACTAGCTCCAGTACGGACGTCACCCACCATAGAGCTACCGTCCACCTCCCAGACTCCTCATCTGTGGCCCAGTCCACCAGCGTCTCCACCGTAACCCAGTCCATCCTGGTGTCCGGGTCGGCGCAGGTGAGTATCTCTAATACTCAAGAACACCCTGGTTGACCCCCATAGCCAGCCTAGCTACCAGCCTTACTGGTTACCCACCTAGGTATCAGCTGGCCTAGTAGCTCAGGTGGTAGAGCATGGCGCTTTCAACGCCAGGGTTGTGGGTTCGATTCCCACTGGAAACTAGTATGAAAATGTATGTAAGTCGCTCTGGATAAGAGCGTCTGCTAAATGACGTAAATGTTAAATACAATTAAGGTTATGTTTTAATCACCTATGTAAATATGTTTGCCTTTTTTTAATGCAATCAATGTTCTGTATTGTACATTACCTTTGTAGAGTAAAAAGGTTTGCGGTTGCAAACCTTTAGAATACAATACAATGACTAAAATATATTTTAATTCTAATGTTTTACCCGCTGTCTTGTAATGTGTTCTACATCAAGCTAACCACTGATGACAATTAAGAATGATAGGACAGTTTTTCGTGCTACAAATGACAAAAGGTCATTTAGAGCCCCGACTGTTGCTCTACAATCACACTTGTCTTTTCTTTCTAGCGTTGATTCGGCTAATAGCTGTTGTTGAATGTCACTGACTAAGTCGCTTTGGATAAAAGTGTCAGCTAAACGGCATACCGTATATTGTATTACAGGTGATGGTCCACTCCAGTGCAACGGTGTCAGACTGCGGGGGCATGATGGTGTCTGACTCCACAGCCTCCACCTCCTCAGACCTGGGATCAGCCATAGACAAGATCATAGAGTCCACCATCAGACCTGACATCATGAACGGTGAGGGAATGAAAACCTTTGCCCCGAAGGATTTTTTATTTATTTGATTCCTAGCAATCATGAAAATATGTAGAAAAATAGACACATACATAACAAACAATGTCAGTACAAATACATCATTCAGGTACAAAAAGGAGAAAGAAGACTTGAGTTGGTGGGATTCCTTTGTGGAGAACTGACCACACACTGTAACCTGTCCATCACAGCCTATATCTATGTATAACTGTTCTCCAGGTTGTATAGCAGTGACCAGTGCAGAGGATGGAGCTGCAGAGACCAGTGAGAGGCAGTATTTGACACTACAAGGACCAGACGATGGTGAGCTTTTCTCTGAGGCCTCTTTGGTACCGACTGTATCTGTTAGTTCATCCAAGTAGCACACTATAATACTTTCAGTGGTTTAGAGCAGTGGTTCCCAAACGGGGTTAGAGCACTGGTTCCCAAACGGGGTTAGAGCACTGGTTCCCAAACGGGGTTAGAGCAGTGGTTCCCAAACGGGGTTAGAGCAGTGGTTCCCAAACGGGGTTAGAGCAGTGGTTCCCAAACGGGGTTAGAGCACTGGTTCCCAAACGGAGTTAGAGCACTGGTTCCCAAACGGGGTTAGAGCACTGGTTCCCAAACGGGGTTAGAGCACTGGTTCCCAAACGGGGTTAGAGCAGTGGTCATGACCTCAGAATACTCTTTTCCCAGACTGGCACACAGGACAGACTGCTGGATGATGCAGTAATATGATGTCAGGTCAGGGTGGTCCTCTTTCAAACGTGCAACCAGTCCTCTTCCTATCATCTGTGGTGATGGAGACCACTGACTTCATATGTGCGGCAGGTAGCCGAGTGGTTAGAGCGTTGGGCCCGCAACCGAAAGGTTGGTGAATCGAATCCCCGAGCTGACAAGGTAAAAATCTGTCGTTCTGCCCCTGAACAAGGCAGATAACCCACTGTTCCTAGGCCATCAGTGTAAATAAGAATTTGTTCTTAACTGATCTGCCTAGTTAAATAAAGGTTTAAAAAATTACAAAATATCTATCCACTTTTTTGTCAGCATTTCTCTGATGGCCTCATGGATATCCTCTCCCTGTGTGTGTGCTTCTAGATGTGTTAAGCCCAACAGCTCCTCACAGAATTCTAACTTCACCACTGCTAGCGACAGAGAGAGACTGCGCTGCATTTGGGAAACTGCGCCCGGTCGATCATGTTTGAAAGCTGTCTAAAATTAATTTACTGACTTCGATATCGTTTGGTGCTGTTCGGTCCATATTGACCCTTTGCTGGGTCCGGACACTGACCGTGGTCCGCCATTTGAGTATGACTGGTCTAGATCAACTAGCCCATGTCAGCTAACGTGAGCTAGTTTTTAAGCCCATTGATTTTGTTGTAATGCTTGAGTCACTCAGATATCACATG
This sequence comes from Thymallus thymallus, assembly GCA_023634145.1. Lineage (NCBI taxonomy): Eukaryota > Metazoa > Chordata > Actinopteri > Salmoniformes > Salmonidae > Thymallus > Thymallus thymallus. Next base: position 32,830,173 of record CM042400.1, read on the forward strand.
AACACACAAGACATGACAAAATGTGTATTACTACAGGAAATTAGCTTTAAAATGGCAACACTTTCTCTGCACCCCTTGACAAAATGTGTAGAATTGCAGGAAATTCTGATACATTTTCCCTCCACCACCTACTGTTCCCGGGCGCTGACGATGTGGATGTCGATTTAAGGCGTGTTGGGGGGGGGGTCTCATTGCAAAAAGTTTGGGAAACTCTGAATTAGAGATCCACTGTTTCAGCACCCAGTACATTCGACATAGGAACTCACTCTCTCTTTCCAGGGGCCCCTATGGTAGCGCACATGTCGTCTTCGGCCCTGTCCAGTCATCACCGCATTGCCATTGAGGCTCTAGGAGAGGGTCCTACGTCCACCTGCCACGACCAGGGGGACATGCAGGGTATGACATATGTAAAGTGTGCCAGTATGTGGTCGTTATAATGTTTTTTATGAAAGAAAAGCTTCATAAAGATTTCAAGTGAGTGCTGTCCCTTTTTTAATTTAAATGTTTATGACATGCAAGGTAACCTGGACCCAGACCAGCCCTCTGGCAGCCACTCTCACTCCGGCCACTACCCAGACCATGGGGACCAGGACAACCAGCCCCAGCACTCCCACGCATCCCAGTACATGGAGTGTAGCGTTGGAGACGTGGACGGACCTGATCAGGTAAGAGGGGAAGACACGTGTGAAAACGTATGTTTTTAGCTTGGCCTTTAAATCCTGTCTGGTTAAATAATTGTATTGTTATTTTAGACATCCCTTTAAATCCAGTCTGGTTAAATCATCCCTTTACATCCAGTCTGGTTAAATCATCCCTTTAAATCCAGTCTGGTTAAATCATCCCTTTACATCCAGTCTGGTTAAATCATCCCTTTACATCCAGTCTGGTTAAATCATCCCTTTACATCCAGTCTGGTTAAATCATCCCTTTACATCCAGTCTGGTTAAATCATCCCTTTACATCCAGTCTGGTTAAATCATCCCTTTACATCCTTGTTTTATCTCCTTTATGGCTTTTTATCTTTTATTCCATTGTTTTATGGTGAAGTGTGTTGCGATTTTAAATAAAGTTTTGATTTAATTTAACCAGACTGGAGAGTCCTCCTCCTCGTATGTAGACGATGAGGAACCCGACCAGACACGCTCCTCCCGCTCCCTCGCCCGGTCCCGCTTTCCAGAGTACGGTGTCGTCGACAACTCTGACCAGGACCTGAGGGGGTATGTGGAGTGTAGCGGTAGTGGAGCCGCCGACTCCAACCCCAACCCCTCGTCCCCTGCCCGCCTATGTCACACCCACTATATGGTGGACTGCAGCGCGGGGTCGGGGGCGTACCTGGAGTGTGCAGGGGACGAGGAAGAGGATTCGAGGCAGCACCACTCTCGGAGCTACATTGATAGCAGCAGCAGTGCTAACCACTCCCAGAGTCACCAAACCCTGCCTAACCACTCCCAGAGTCACCAAACCCTGCCTAACCACTCCCAGAGTCACCAAACCCTGTCTAACCACTCCCAGGGTCACCAAACCCTGTCTAACCACCCCCAGGGTCACCAAACCCTGCGGCAGTATGTGGAGTCCGGGGCTGCGGTTGCAGATTCGGAGCAGCCCGGTTGTTCCAACTCCCACTCTCAGAGTCACCAAACCCTGCGGCAGTATATGGAGTCTGGGGCTGCAGATTCGGAACAGCCACAATGTTACCAATACCAGGCTGAGGAAGGTCAAGGTGAGGACCCAGACCTGGACCCAGAGCAGAACCAGGACCCAGACCAGCCACAGCACTCTGACCAGCAGCAGCCTCAGCACTCTCACTACATGGAGACCACCAGCAGCAGCAGCACTGGCCCAGAGGCCTCCCTGGGGAGGTACACTGGGGCTGGGGAGGGAGGTGAGGGTTCCTCGACAGATGACCACCACCCCCAGGCAGACACCGCAGACTCAGGCTCAGCAGATCATCCAGAGGCTATGGAGTGTTCTGAGAGCCAGCCTGGCCCTTACATCAGCAGCAGTGGGACCTACTCCTACCACCCGGAGCCTGAGGTGGAAGAAACCCCTGAACCTCCATGGTCCCCCAGTTTGGGGAGGCCTTCCAGGGGAGAGGAGGGCAGTATGGTGGAGGGGTCTGGAGCTCCAGCCGTGGAGGAGGGGACTGGGTCTGGGAGTGGACCAGGGGTCCCCGTTCCTCACACCATGGCTGAACTGGAGGAGATGATGGAGGTGGTGATCGTTCAGCAGTTCAAATGCAAGATGTGCCCCTACAAGAGCGTCTCCAAAGACACCCTCATCAACCACATGAGGGACAGGCACTTCAAACCCACAGGTACAGTAGCCCCATCCCACCTAGAGAGAGCTGAGGGACAGGCACTTCAAACCCACAGGTACAGTAGCCCCATCCCAACTAGAGAGACCTGAGGGACAGGCACTTCAAACCCACAGATACAGTAGCCCCATCCCAACTAGAGAGAGCTGAGGGACAGGCACTTCAAACCCACAGATACAGTAGCCCCATCCCACCTAGAGAGACCTGAGGGACAGGCACTTCAAACCCACAGATACAGTAGTCCCAGAGAGAGCTGAGGGAAGAAAGACATATAAACATATGAATTAACAAATTGTAATGATCATCAGAAGGGGGAAGGTGAGGACTGAAACTGAATTAATTCTAATCAAACTTTATTGATCCTCAGCTGAATTAAAAACTTTATTGATCCCTTGTGGAGAAAATAGACCTTAAAACGCTTTATAATTTATCGAACAAGCGTCCTGCCAAAGAGGAAGTCAACCCCCCAAAGGGAAAGTTCGATTTGATTAGCTGATTGGAGGTCCTGTATGGAATATGATTATCTGATTGGTGGTGTTTGTGTTACCTCCAGGTGGCCCTCCTCCTAAGAAGCGTGGCCGTGGTCGGCCCAGGCGTAGTGATACGTTGGCCCGTCAGCAGGCTGAGGTGAAACCAGAGCCCCAGCCTGAGGAGCCAGAGGACGATGACATCGTAGACGCTGGGGCCATCGATGACCCTGAAGGTACAATATGTGGGGATCCCTTTTACTTACATTTTAGCACTTTTCAGAAATGCATTGTCACAAGGCAAAAGAAGATAGATAGTCAGTCACTCACTCACTGATCCACTCACTCACTCACTGATCCACTCACTCACTGATCCACTCAATCTCTCACTGATCCACTCACCCAGTCACTCACTCACTGATCCACTCACTCACTGATCCACTCACCCAGTCACTCACTCACTGATCCACTCACACTGTAAAATATACTTTACATTTTATTCAGCTAAATTATTTTCTTCTTACTATAAAATCATATAATATTAAATAATGACACTTATTAGCATATCTTGTCAGCTAAATGAACAAGCCTACATGGAGCACAGCCAGATAACATACAGTAGGCCAAGCATACAGCCTATGGCATGGAGCATAGCCAGCTAACATACAGTAGGCCAAGCATACAGCCTATGGCATGGAGCATAGCCAGCTAACATACAGTAGGCCAACTCCTTCATACCATGTTTCTTTAGACCTGCCTAAAGTAAATAATGGATTTATTGTGATGGTGTGTAGTGATTTTATTAGACTTCTTAAAATGTAGATGTTCCAAAGGGGCGCATCAGTGGCTTGTATGCGGTTTGTAGCCTATGCTACACGTGTTTATGCTAATTAACTGTCAATTTTCATGAGACCGGGAGTCTTATTGCATGACATTAACCTGCTGACAACATTTCATGACCACCGCAGTCCTATATCCAACCCTCTCAGATCTGACTGCCGCAGCCCTATATCCAACCCTCTCAGATCTGACCACCACAGTCCTATATCCAACCCTCTCAGATCTGACCACCACAGCCCTATATCCAGCCCTCTTAGATCTGCACCTTGGGTGTAGGGGCTAGCGGTCGATTTGGGATTCACACACTCACTCTCTCCCCCCAGAGGACAGTGACTATAACCCAGCAGATGAGGACTGTAGGGGCAGACAGCCTGCTCTCCTGAGACAGCCTGTCCCCCCTCCCTGCTCCTCCTCCTCCACAGACCGCCCCAGACGCAGGGTGGGACGACCCAGGAAGTTCACCTACACAGAGGGCAGCTACAACAGCAAGGGTGTGTATCATATAGCACAATACTCACGCCATGCACCACCTCTGATTTTCTGAATAATATGTCCATTGTAAAGTGAAGGCTTTCTAGCTGAAAAGCTGGTGGGGAAACCAACTGCAGGAAGACAATACCACGTGTCTTTCATTTGAATTATCTTAGCTGTTGTTCAACAGGTTTGTTATCAGGGCATGAGCTTGTTGTTTTGGATGTATACAGAAGCAGCAGCAGACGGAAGTGTGGACCCTCAAGGCTCCGAGGAGGCCAGTTCCTCAGGCCTGGGAAACAGACCAGGTCCCTTGGCCAATGGAAACACAGCAGAAGCCGGCATCAGCCAATCGGACTCTGAGAACAAAGACCCATCGTCCAATGGGAGGCCGGAAGAGGCTGAGCTTTTTCCCAGGAAACGGGGTCGACCCTCCAAGCGGTTTATCAGAAAGAAATACAAGAAGTACATGAACCGCAAGTAAGACTCATTATTACTGACAGCTGGAGCAAGTAAGACTCATTATTACTGACAGCTGGAGCAAGTAAGACTCATTATTACTGACAGCTGGAGCAAGTAAGACTTATTATTACTGACAGCTGGAGCAAGTAAGACTCATTATTACTGACAGCTGGAGAAAGTAAGACTCATTATTACTGACAGCTGGAGAAAGTAAGACTCATTATTACTGACAGCTGGAGAAAGTAAGACTCATTATTACTGACAGCTGGAGAAAGTAAGACTCATTATTACTGACAGCTGGAGCAAGTAAGACTCATTATTACTGACAGCTGGAGCTAGTAAGACTCATTATTACTGACAGCTGGAGCTAGTAAGACTCATTATTACTGACAGCTGGAGCAAGTAAGACTCATTATTACTGACAGCTGGAGCTAGTAAGACTCATTATTACTGACAGCTGGAGCTAGTAAGACTCATTATTACTGACAGCTGGAGCTAGTAAGACTCATTATTACTGACAGCTGGAGCTAGTAAGACTCATTATTACTGACAGCTGGAGCTAGTAAGACTCATTATTACTGACAGCTGGAGCAAGTAAGACTCTATAAGCTGTATGAGCCGTGAAGCTTTCAGGAAACTCCTCCCTAACTACCTCCCTGTCTGTTCTGTTAGGTACTGTAACCACCTCCCTGTCTGTTCTGTTAGGTACTGTAACCACCTCCCTGTCTGTTCTGTTAGGTACTGTAACCACCTCCCTGTCTGTTCTGTTAGGTACTGTAACCACCTCCCTGTCTGTTCTGTTAGGTACTGTAACCACCTCCCTGTCTGCTCTGTTAGGTACTGTAACCACCTCCCTGTCTGCTCTGTTAGGTACTGTAACCACCTCCCTGTCTGCTCTGTTAGGTACTGTAACCACCTCCCTGTCTGCTCTGTTAGGTACTGTAACCACCTCCCTGTCTGCTCTGTTAGGTACTGTAACCACCTCCCTGTCTGCTCTGTTAGGTACTGTAACCACCTCCCTGTCTGCTCTGTTAGGTACTGTAACCACCTCCCTGTCTGCTCTGTTAGGTACTGTAACCACCTCCCTGTCTGCTCTGTTAGGTACTGTAACCACCTCCCGGTCTGTTCTGTTAGGTACTGTAACCACCTCCCGGTCTGTTCTGTTAGGTACTGTAACCACCTCCCTGTCTGCTCTGTTAGGTACTGTAACCACCTCCCGGTCTGTTCTGTTAGGTACTGTAACCACCTCCCGGTCTGTTCTGTTAGGTACTGTAACCACCTCCCGGTCTGTTCTGTTAGGTACTGTAACCACCTCCCGGTCTGTTCTGTTAGGTACTGTAACCACCTCCCTGTCTGTTCTGTTAGGTACTGTAACTACCTCCCTGTCTGTTCTGTTAGGTACTGTAACCACCTCCCTGTCTGTTCTGTTAGGTACTGTAAGTCTCTGAAGCCGCTCCTGAGGCCTCACAACTGTTGGATCTGCGGCTCTCGCTTCCTGTCCCAGGAGGACCTGAGGTTCCACGTAGACTCTCACCAAGGAAATGACCCAGAGTGCTTCAGGTGCCTGCAGTGTAACTACCGCTGCAAACGCTGGTCCTCGCTCAAGGTGAGTGGGCCGGGGCATACAGTCCAGTCATTCAGTCAGTCCGTCCAGTCAGTCCGTCCAGTCGGTCAGTCATTCAGCCAGACGGTCAGCCAGTCATTCAGCCAGTCCGTCGGTCGGTCAGTCCAGTCATTCAGCCAGTCGGTCAGTCCAGTCATTCAGCCAGTCATTCAGCCAGGCGGTCAGTCAGCCAGTCGGTCAGTCAGCCAGTCGGTCGGTCAGTCAGCCAGTCGGTCAGCCAGCCAGTCAGTCAGCCAGTCAGTCAGTTGTACAGTGCCTAGTGAAAGTCTACACACCCCTTGCACAGTTGTCATATTTTGCTGCCATAAAATTGAATCTAAAAAGGGATTAAATCCAATTAAATCAAAAAAGGGATTAAATCCAATTAAATCAAAAAAGGGATTAAATCAAATTAAATCTATAAAGGGATTTACCCTACAGGTCTACACAACCTGGTCCACATTTAAATGAAAGAAAAAGTATAGAAAATGTTATATATATATATATATATATATATATATATATTAAGCACATTTTGTTTATATTAAGTTAGAAGCACCTTTGGCAGCCGTTACAGATGTAAATAATTTTGAATAAGATTCTACCAACTCTGTACAACTCTTAGGGCAACATATAGCACTTGTTTTTGTCAAAATCGCTCAAGATCAGTACATTTGTTTGGGAATCATTGATGGACAGAAATATTCAAACCTTGTTTATGATTTCAAAGCAGATTTAAGTTAGGGTTAGGGTCACAACATTATTACGGTTTTCATGATTATACATGTAAGATTCCAATGAGTGGGAATGAAATGGAACAAGTCACATCCACTAGATTCCAATGAGTGGGAATGAAATGGAACAAGTCACATCCACTAGATTCCAATGAGTGGGAATGAAATGGAACAAGTCACATCCACTAGATTCCAATGAGTGGGAATGAAATGGAACAAGTCACATCCACAAGATTCCAATGAGTGGGAATGAAATGGAACAAGTCACATCCACAATATTACAATGAGTGGGAATGAAATGGAACAAGTCACATCCACTAGATTCCTCTGAGTGGGAATGAAATGGAACAAGTCACATCCACTAGATTCCTCTGAGTGGGAATGAGATGGAACAAGTCACATCCACTAGATTCATCTGAGTGGGAATGAAATGGAACAAGTCACATCCACTAGATTCCTCTTATCCTGGAAAGATCATATTCAATTGTCTGCAGCAATGTGATGAAATATGTTGGTATCATCAGGAAGACTAGTGGTTTGGTTCATCAGGCTTCTTTCCTAACTCTATATTCTGGAGCTTAATTATTTACCCATATCTGATTTACTGTAATGTTGTCTGGGCCAGAACATGCAAATTACTCATCACACAAAAGACAAGACTAGCCGCCTCCTCTAATTACCTGGCTCCATCTGCACCTTTTGTTTTAAGAAACTCTGTTGTCTATTTACAACATTAATGTACGCCAATTATGCACTTTCATCTACAAAATACTCCCAGACAGTTTACCTGAACCCTTCAATGGATTCTTCCAGGTTATTTCAGAAATCCATCTATATAACACAAGACACTGTAATAACCTTCACCCTCCCCACTGCCACACATAATCAATTCTGTAACAGATACAGAGGTACCGTACTCTGGAATTCTTATCTTCACATTGCCAAAACATCATCATCCCTCAATGACTTCAAGCAAAGACTGGGGGGGTCAGCCTGATGAACCAAACTACTCCGTAATCTCCTCCACATAGCCTAACTCTCACACATTCAGACACACTTATTCAGAATGATTGACAGTTGTAATGGCTGCCTAACGTGCTTCCACCAAGTATTTAATTCTGGGATGTGAAAACGTACTCCAGGGATCATCAACTAGATTCAGCCACTGATTGATTGATTTTATTGTCTTTTTTTATTATCATTGGATGGTCTGGGGGCCGGAACTTAATTACAAATCATTTGTTGACTGCAAAGTGACCGTAAGAAGCCCAAACCGATAATATTTGACTAAAACATTATCATTTCAAACCTTTCTTACATTTGTGTATATACAGTAAAATCACTTGGAGCTGATTTCCTGGGTTTTTTACAGCCTGTGTCCAACAATAATAATAAAATTGTAAAAAATTGCTCAGAACCAAATAAAACCACCCGAAACCCTGACATATGCAATCAAGACATTTACATTTTTTTTTAATTTAGAATATTTTCTATACTTTTTCTTTCACTTTGAAAACAATCTAATTTAATCCCTTAGATTACATTTTAAGGCAACAAAAAACTGCAAGAGCTGTGTTAACTTTCACTAGGCCCTGGACACAGCCCTCGTTACAGCAGCAGGTCATTAGTCTTTAGTATTTATTGCAAAATAATTACTCTGATTCAATGAATAATTGAGGAAAGTCTTCAGTGGTTCTCTTGTATCTCATGCCTGGTCTGTTCCCTGTACTGTCTGTAATAACCACAGTGGAATGGTAAGAGCCTGTTTCTGCTGTGTTAACAGGAACACATGTTCAACCACCAGGGGAACAAGCCCTTTAAGTGTGAGGAGTGTGACTATAGCAGTGTGTATAAGAAGGACGTCATCAGACACTCTGCAATACACAACAAGGACAAGTAGGTGTACACACACACACACAGGATGTGATCAGATACTCCACAGTACACAACCAGGACCAGTATGTTCAGGACATTCCCCTGTGAGCTCCATAGATCTACTGTATACGGGCACATTGAGCTTTACTGATTTTTACTGAGATTGATCAAATCAATGTAAACAAATGAATAAAGTTAAATCAATCAATCACTTCATCAATCAATCAGTCAATCAATCAATCAATCTTTAGATCCTGTAACTAGTTTTTTTTTTCTCCTTTCACAGGAAAACGAAGTCTGAGTCAGTAAGTATTTCCTCCTTTTTATCTATACATGTTCAGTTACCATAGTAACCACAGTTAGGCTTTTCCTATCCAGATCATCCCCTTATAACATAACCAACTATATCAATAGCCTACAGGAAGTTTAGACCTTTTTAAGGAAGATATTATTAATGCGTGCCGGAAAAGTCCTCTCATGCAAGGTTGAAAACCAAATGGCCCTATCCTCATACAAGCTAAAGTTACCAACAGTAGCTTATTTCCGAAATATTCTAGCTTACAAGAACAATGCTAGGCGTAGGCTATTCACAATCTCAGCTATATGATATTATACATTTTATGAGGCAAATAAAGCAATTATTATCCAGTTGTGAAGACTGTAGACTGCTTATATCCAGCCCATGATGTAGTCCTATAAGCTAGCTCACTATGGTAAGACAGGCCGTTCCTCACCAAACGGTCACTGCTCCATCATGCGCGTGCCACACAGACACCGACCCACACACACACTCACACCTGTTCTGCTCCTCCACCAGAATTACTGGGGGTCAAAAGTTTGGAATATTACTCATTCAAGGGTTTTTCTTTATTTGCACTATTTTTTACATTGTAGAATAAAAGTGAAGACATCAAAACTATGACATAACACATATGGAATCATGTAGTAACCAAGAATGTGTAAAAAAAATTGAGCAAATAAAGAAAAACCCTTGAATGAGTAATATTCCAAACTTTTTTGGCCCCCATTGTAATTATTAGAAAATACTTGCCATTGCTTGCACAGGCCAGGCTAAAAAAAAACGTATTTTGTCATGATATCTAAAGTGTTGTTCCCCAGTGTGGTCTGTCTGACTCTCAGCAGGTGTCTAAGGTGTTATCGTTCCCGTGTCCAGTGTGCCACCGAGTCTACCCCATGCAGAAGAGACTCACTCAGCACATGAAGACCCACAGTACCGAGAAACCACACATGTGTGACAAGGTAACACCACTGAGACGTACATACACGCACGTACAAGAAAGTCTATTCAATTATTTAATCTTAATTATTAATTGCCAATCAACTATCTGTTTTTTAAATGTGAATGAGGAGACCTGTGTATTGTTGGAATGGTGAATCACTGTCATCATTAACCATCCCAATAATCCACTCAAATCAATGATGTTTCTAATTTTAATCTCAGGTTTTCTTTTTAAACCTTTTCTAAATCTCTATGTGCTTTGACTTCAGTGTGGGAAGTCCTTCAAGAAGAGATATACATTCAAGATGCATCTCCTCACACACATCCAGAGTGTTGACAACAGCAGGTCAGTACAGGATGTAGTGCCATTTTCATTGTGCCTCTTAGCAGAACACAAAGCTAGTCAGTCCTTTGAGGCCAAAAAACTATTTGTACCGTGAAAGAAAAATGAGCTAGTACCTCAATTTCACCGTGTTTCAAAACCTTTTCTCCTACCGTACACGGCCCAGTCAACATCTAATGCATGTTTCTGTTCCAGGTTCAAGTGTGAGTTCTGTGACTATGACTGTGACAACAAGAAGCTCCTGCTCAACCATCAGCTGTCCCACACCAACGACCGGCCCTTTAAATGTGACTACTGTAAATACTCCACCTCTAAAGAGGACTTCCTGGTCTCACACCTGGCCATCAAACACACAGGTGAGTCACCAATGATATGGTGACAGTTGGGACAGTAGGTAGCCCAGAGGTTAGCGAGACGGAGCAGTAGCCAAAAGGTTGCTGGTTCAAACTTCAGGCCTGGCGTACAAAGTGGGAACTGAATTGCTGGTCTCTGATCTCCTGTCATCAAACCCCTTAATTGATCTCCAACCAGGGGCGCTGCTCTGAGACTGTGTTTTGATGTGTAAATATTTCTTCCTACAAGGAGAGAAACCGTTCTCCTGTGAGATGTGCCACTTCATGACGAAGCACCGTAAGAACCTGCGTCTGCACGTCCAGTGTCGCCACCCGGAGGCGTTTGAGGAGTGGAGCGCTACGCACCCCGAGGAGCCCGTCAGACGAAGGAGAAGACCCTTCTTCACCCTGCAGCAGATAGAGGAACTCAAACAGCAACATGATGACACACCGGGCCTACAGAACACCATCGTACGTCTGGAGAGCCTGATCCCAGTCCTGTTAGGGTTGATTAGAGGCGTAGCCTGGTCCCAGACCTGTTAGGGTTATTTGGAGGCATAGCCTGGTCCCAGATCTGTTAGGGTTAATTGGAGGCATAGCCTGGTCCCAGATCTGTTAGGGTTAATTGGAGGCATAGCCTGGTCCCAGACCTGTTAGGGTTAATTGGAGGCATAGCCTGGTCCCAGACCTGTTAGGGTTAATTAGAGGCATAGCCTGGTCCCAGACCTGTTAGGGTTAATTAGAGGCATAGCCTGGTCCCAGACCTGTTAGGGTTGATTAGAAGGTTCTGAATTAGAAAAGCTGAAGGTTCTCAATTAGAAACGCTGCAGGTCTGTGACTCTGTTTTTTCCATGTGTTAGCTGGCAGTGGATCCTGATACACTACAAGCCATGCAGACAATGCAGAACGCCTCAGTCTCCCAAGATGCAATGGGAAACACCACCATCATCTACGAACAGGGTCAGTGGTTCCTGCCATACAAAGGACAGACAAAAATTACATAGATTAAGAAATGCATGTCTTTTTATGGCTCAATATAAATGTATTGTCTTAACAGAAATTGGTCCGTTGATCTCCACCAAACCCAAAAGGAACATTTGCATATAATGTATATTATATTGGGTGTAAGGCATGACTGAACCATGACTGAGACTGTTTCTCCATCTCCACAGCCGGAAACTCAGACCTGTCAGCCCAGAATGCTCTGGATCTGCTGTTGAATATGAGCAATGCCAGAGAGCTGGTAGGAAACTCACTGCAGGTACTTCCCAAAGCTTTGGTTTTACATCCTGACAAGGTTCTATCTTGCCCTCTATCTGACAATCCATGCTTAGCTGACCTATTCATGCTTAGCTGACCTATCCATGCTTAGTTGACCTATCCATGCTTAGCTGACCTATCCATGCTTAGTTGGGGCGGCAGGTAGCCAAGTGGTTAGGGCATTGGGCCAGTAACCGAAAGGTTGTTGGATTGAATCCCCAATCTGACAAGGCAGTTAACCCACTGTTCCCCAGTAGCCCGTCATTGTAAATAAGAATCTGTTCTAAATTGACTTGCCTAGTTAAATAAAGGTAAAATAAAAAGTTGACCTATCCATGGTTAGTTGACCTATCCATGGTTAGTTGACCTATCCATGGTTAGTTGACCTATCCACATAAGGAACATTAGAGACATTCTATGGTCTGCATGAATAGTAATACATCTAGTTTCTGTCTATGAGCAACCTGTCTGTCACCTCAGGTACAGGTGTTGAAGTCGTCTGATTCCGAGGTTCTAGAAGCAGGCTCCTGGACGGGCGTAACCTCAGCGCAAAAAGTTGTGACCTTTCACGTGTCTGAGACCGGCGAGACCCTGGTGCAGGAGGTGTGTGTGTGTGTGTGTATATATATATATATTTAGATTTATTATGATATACTATTAATACACCATAATACTATTATTATGATGTATTATTCTATATTTGGTGCATGGGATGGACCTTTACTTCTAGATGATGTGTGGTGTTCACTGGGTTTGTTGTCTGTTCTGTTCTGTTTGTTGGTGTTAATTTTTGTGTTTGTGTGGAAAACAATAACAAATATTATTCACCAAAATAATAATCCATTAGGTCCAGGAGGTCCAGGAGAGTTATGAGGCGGGGAACAATGAGAATGGAGAGATCACCCAAGTGGCCATCCAGGCCTATGAGGGGGCAGAAGGCTTCAGTGTGTTGGAACAGGTGGAACAAGCTACAGAGGAGATCCACAGCACCGGACCTGGATACAGGTACAATCAATCACATCAGTCAGGTACAACGCCATGGTCTCACCAGGGTTGTGTTCAGTAGAGCAATGGAAAACAAAATAATCTGATCTCATTGGACAAGTTCAGGTAGCACTCCACTGTTTTCACTGTGTTCCAATGTGTGTGTGTGTGTGTGTGTTGTGTTTTCAGCAGTGGCGAGGGTAGTCCCCAGCCCATGGAGGAAGAGGAGGAGGGAACAGAAATAGACAGAGAGAATGGAGAAAAGTACTATCTGACCTCCGGGCTAGGAGACGGGGTGTTGCAGCAGGTTGAGGTAAGCCTGAAGAGAACCACCATATCCATTTGAGTGGTTACATTTATCCAGTCCCATCCCTCAGCTTTATACCAAACCATGTGGTCAGGATTGTGTCTTTTTAGTTTCTGTTCATTTGAACAGAAGATGGCTGAAAGGTCGTCAGTTGCCATTAGTACGGTTGACCTAGACGAATTTGCCGTCCCCGACACATTTTCATGATTGGGGTGAAATCCTGTGAACTTAGGCAAGGACGCTCCAATGATGGTTGTTCCGTTCTCCAGACCCCTGTCAGATAGCCCTATTTTTTTTCTCTTTCTCTTTCTGTCTCCAGCTGAGCAGTGAGTCCCCATGTTCTCCCTCCATGGTGGGTTCCCCCCAGCAGAACCAGCTCAACCCTAAGAGATTCTCCTGTCGTATCTGCATGGAGTCGTTCCACGGCCGCAGTGACATGGAGAACCACAAGAGGGCCCACATCGACCCCTCCACCTTCAAGTGTCCCGACTGTGACTTCACTGCCTCCTCCTGGCCAGACGTCAAGGTGGGCAGTGAAGTCAGTTATCAGCTCTGAGGGCGGCTAGGAGATGGGGCGCGAGGGCGGCTAGGAGATGGGGCGCGAGGGAGGCTAGGAGATGGGAGGCTAGGAGATGGGAGGCTAGGAGATGGGGCGCGAGGGAGGCTAGGAGATGGGGCGCGAGGGAGGCTAGGAGATGGGGTGCGAGGGAGGCTAGGAGATGGGGCGCGAGGGCGGCTAGGAGATGGGGCGCGAGGGAAGAATTTTGACATTCACCACATAGATGAGGTTGAATGTATTGTTTGCAGCGTTGACCTAGTAGTGACCTACAACTGCTTCCAAAGCATGTCATCACATGGTTGTCCCATTCCTTTCTCAGACCCACATGGGCATGCATGCCTACCTGAGACCTCACAAGTGTCCCAGCTGCAGCTTTGCCTCCAAGAACAAAAAGGACCTGAGGAGACACATGATGACGCATACCAACGAGAAGCCCTTCACCTGCCAGATCTGTGGACAGAGGTATGACCCAAAGCCAGCAAGTATTATAGATACAGTGCACTGGAGCAATTTTCTATCAAAGTAAATTCTTTAACCCAAAGTCCTCCCTACACAAAGGCATTGATTGGTGTAAACATGGCTAAAGCAGTGATTTCTCTGGTGTGATTTGAGGAACTATGAGGTGTGTTCTGACACTTCCCCTAATCTGAACACTCACTTATAAATGGTGGAAGTTTTATTTGGGAGCACCAGTGCCCCTAGAAAGAAAATCACTCCTAGAATAGCCAGGAACACGTGAGGCAGTTACATTTGTACAATTTGAGTGACAAGCAAAGTTATTTGTATAATTGTACCTTCCCTGTGAGAACAATTAGCACAGGCAAGTCTGATTAGGCTTAGCTGTACCACAGCCTCTGCCATAGAAACAAACAGAGCATGGCTTTGTATCCATCAAGGTTGGAGCTTTACGAAGCAGAAAACTGCTAGTCTCAAGCCCAAATCGTTCAAAAGTAAAGGCTCATATTAAGTTATTATATTGCAGATAAGCGGTACACTCTTAAACAGGGTTCTCACAAATCAGTTAGGAACTCATGATGAACCCTAACTTAATAAAAATACATGTTTTTACAGAAAATAGATGATTTGCAATATGGATCAGATGAGATCGAGGTCATTACCACTAAATAAATGTATAGGGACATTGTTGGTGTGCCGCAGAATATTTTATCAATGTGTGCCACGGTTCCAAAAGGTCTGGGAACCACTGGGCTAGAGAAAGGTTCCACCATATTTCTTACACCAGTTCTTTCCTTTTAAATTCATGAGGGAACTTAACAAGTGCACACTTGGAGCAGAAGGGTAGAGAATGGTGACTCTGTGGCTGGTTGTGAATATCCATGTTATTCTATCAGGTTTAACCGTAATGGCCACCTCAAGTTCCATATGGAGCGACTCCACAGCCAGGACCCTCCGACAAAGAAGACCCGCTCTGGAGGAGGCTCACAGCAGACCATCCTAGTTAACAGTGATGAGGAGGCTCTCGTCACACTACAGTGTAAGGAACCATAAACCACCATCTCCATCCATACCATCTGACACTGGTTTATATACTTATATACACTGAGCCAGCTAGGGCAATACACAATCTCCCCCAAAGGTGGTTTGAAATGCTAACATGAATGTTATTGTATGGTAGACATTAGCCCATTGTCTGACCTGTCTCTGTCTCTGTCTCTGTGTGTCCAGCAGCTATGCAGGCAGGACAGACCATCAGTCCACAGCAGCTACAACAGGCCTTGGGTCAGGACCACATCATAGTGTCCCAGGAACAAGGCCTGGGTCAGGACCACATCATAGTGTCCCAGGAACAAGGCCTGGGTCAGGACCACATCATAGTGTCCCAGGAACAAGGCCTGGGAGACCAAGAGGAGGCCACGTACATCCAGCAGATCACCACAGTGGACGGACAGACGTTACAGTACATGACAGGAGACAACCAGGTGACTGATGTGCACTGTAGATCAGGGGTGTCAAACTCATTTTGCCCCGGGGGGCTCATTCGTTCTTCAACGAGGTCCAGGGGGGCTCATTCGTTCTTCAACGAGGTCCAGGGGGGCTCATTCGTTCTTCAACGAGGTCCAGGGGGGCTCATTCGTTCTTCAACGAGGTCCAGGGGGGCTCATTCGTTCTTCAACGAGGTCCAGGGGGGCTCATTCGTTCTTCAACGAGGTCCAGGGGGGCTCATTCGTTCTTCAACAGACATCCTCTATCCAATGTTCCCTGACTATCTAGCTTTCATTTCGGTGATTTATTAGCGAGCTGGAAACAGTCAATATGAATGTGTATGAATGTGTAAATCCATTATAATTTCTAAACCGTTTTGATTTGGTTTTAGTCATTTTTAAAGTATATCGACTTCGTCCCCCGGTGGGCTGGACCCCCGGTGGGCTGGACCCCCGGTGGACTGGATGTTAGACACCCCGTCTGTAGATAGAGTTATAGGTTTCCATGTGTTCGATACCATTCCATCCATTCCATTCCAGCCATTACAATGAGACCGTCCTCCTATATCTCCACCCACCAGCCTCCTCTGCTAGATACATACAGTAGATTAATTTACAGATGGCGCTAGATACGACTACTTAACAGTATGATGTAAAGAGACAGGCGTTAATTCTCGTCCTTCACCCTTCCAGGTCCAGTATATCATCTCTCAGGATGGAGTCCAACACTTCATACCTCAGGAGTACGTGCTGCTAGCAGATGGGAACCACATCCAGATGTCAGATGGACAGATCATCCAGTATGAGCATGATGGGGCCTTTCTGCAGGAGCAACAGGTGAGCGAGAGAGAGGATCTGATCATCAAAATTAAGTCCCGAAGTTACTCAATCCAGAATGAAACTGTATGTCAGTATAATTATGTAATGGTGCTATATGAGCATGTTAGATTGTTAACTGTTTAAAACTTTGTCTCTTTTCAGATTGCCCTGAGTCATGACGGCCAGATCCAGTATCTTCCCATCAGTTCTGAACAACAGATAGTCAGTCCTGAGGACGTGGAGGTTGCTGAACACTCTGCTGTCACCGGTATGTTAACACACTGTCAACACACTGTCTGCTTCATACACACTCTGCTGTCTCCGGTATGTTAGCACACTGTCTGCTTCATACATTCGACCAGGGTTCCTTACTCCTGTCAGCTACTGGGTGTGCAGGCTTTCCTTACAGCCCTGTAGCGACACCTGGTTCAGTCCTTACAGCCCTGTAGTGACACCTGGTTCAGTCCTTCCAGCCCTGTAGTGACACCTGGTTCAGTCCTTCCAGCCCTGTAGCGACACCTGGTTCAGTCCTTCCAGCCCTGTAGCGACACCTGGTTCAGTCCTTCCAGCCCTGTAGCGACACCTGGTTCAGTCCTTCCAGCCCTGTAGCGACACCTGGTTCAGTCCTTCCAGCCCTGTAGCGACACCTGGTTCAGTCCTTCCAGCCCTGTAGCGACACCTGGTTCAGTCCTTCCAGCCCTGTAGCGACACCTGGTTCAGGTTATCATGCTCTCTATATGTAACACCAGGATTTGTTGATTATTTGAATCAGTACTTTTAGAGGGGATGGGCTGGACCAAAAACGCTCAAGAACTGGAGGTGGAGAAGCTTGAGAGAAAGGGTTGTTCTCTTGTCAGTTGGTTAACACTACCTGCTCTCCCTCCCTCCCTCTCTGTTCCAGTGGTAGCAGATGCAGCCTTGCAGCAGACCCAGACGGTTTATACAGAGGCCACACAAGAAGAGCTGGAACAGCTACAACAGCAGGGCATCCAGTATGATGTCATCACCTTCACCGATGAGTAGAGACCTCCGTCGTACGGATGGAAGTCGGGAGGGACGGCTCTCTGTGATTGGCTGTTTGCGGACTTGTCTACTAGTACGATGTCTGCTATTGGCTGCCTGATGACAGTGTGTAGTGCAGGACCAGTATGGTGGAACCACGAGGACCTCCAGTGGACCTCCAGTGGGTTCGACAGGACCGGCCTCAGCGAGACTGCAGAGAACCGTTGATCTACAAATCATCTTGTAAAATCATCCCAAACAACTACTCATTATGTTATCAAGATTGGCAGATCTGAGCAGCGTCTTGCCTAGGTCGATCACCCAGAACACACTGCTCTACTCTCTAGGAGCAGGACTATTTTAGTGGCTGTTAGATCTATCACTCAAATTGGGAGAGTGGAATAGGTTAGCTCTCACTGTTAAGTAGATATACAAAAAGAAGCTTTTGTCAATTCTAAACATTGCACTGTCGCTTCTAAGTTAATCATAGGGGCTGCTGTACATTTAAAGAACAAAGTTACACACGGATGGATGATCTAGTGTGCGTCCCAAATGGCACCCTATTCATTGCATAGTGCACTACTTTTGACCAGAGCCCTGGTCAAAACTAGTGCACTAAATAGGGTATAAGTTGCCATTTGGTACGCAGGCCTACTCTGTAATTATTTAAGATCTGCAGTTTCCTCAACACCTGCTTTGACTTGCAAGACAATGTCACGAAAGAAGATTTGAATTAAAATGGCTGATATGTTTTAGAATAAAGCACATCTTCCAATGGAAGTTTAGTTCTGATTATGAAAGGACTGTCTGAAGACTATGCCTCTGGACGATCGGATGACTGTCTGAAGACTATGCCTCTGGACGATCGGATGACTGTCTGACTACAGGGTTGATTGGGATATGCGGTTTAAAAGGAGTGGTTAATCATTTGGTAATTTGTACATATCTTTTTGCATATGAAGCATTTTGTTCCATGATTTGCTTGAATGAAAATCGCTGAATAAGCTAAAAGCTGATGCCAAATAAATCACACATTTACGTATTAGTAATTTAGCAGACACACTCTTATCCAGAGCGACTTACAGGAGCAATTAGGGTTAAGTGCCTTGCTCAAGAGCACATTGACAGATTTTTCACTTGGTTAACTCTGGGATTCGAACTAGCGACCTTTCGGTTGCTGGCCCAGCGCTCAGTCTAACTGATAGGCTACCTGCTACACTGCTACTATATTCAGTCAGATCTTTCACTTCCCTTTATGTGATTGTTTTCTTTGTTTTTATATTGGCCAGATAATTTGTTTTTCTATGACAAAAACATTATAGAGGTATAATGATACTACTTGAAACTGTGATACCTGAGCTGGTACCATGACAACAGAACAACCTGTCATCCTCATACTCTAAGCCAATAATGAGTGTTCTGAAACTTGTAATTGCACGTTGGAGCAACACCCCCAAATGAATCACAAGGCTGGTCTCGGAAAACAGTGCAGTCAAACAGCTGTCAACTCCAGTTCCCTTTTTATAGTTGGTGAGGAGGATGTATGAGGACTGAAGATGAAGATTATCTTTCTCTTGATTCTTCTATTAGGTGAGATTTTATCCAGGTTTGTCTCTAGTATAGGCTACTGGAGTATAAATAATATAGTATTTACTGTAGCGTCTTTGTTTTATTACATTTAACGTGAAGTAGGAACCTACTGGAGAAATACTAACGCCTTGTTCACACTTCAGGCCTTAATGCTCAAATCAGTTTTGTTTTTACAATCCGTTGTCAAGTAACAAATGACCGAATCAGGTGTTCAGACAGCAGCTCCGCTGGTTGTCATAGTAACGACAGGTGTAGACTGGTTGGTGGCGGTGCTCGTGCTTCCTATCACTCAGAAGTTATGAAGCAACCTAAGGGGACAACAATGCTGTTTCCCAGTTGCTTTGAAAGTTCAAAATCATAGTGTAAGAACACTTTTAAAGATGATCCAACTTTCAAAACAAGTTATTTTTGGCTAGCCAAGGCAGGCAGTCAGCTAGCTAGCTAGGTACAGTGCCTTCAAAAAGTATTCCACAACCCTTGACTTTTTCCACATTTTGATGGGTTACAGCCTGATTTTAAAATGGATTCAACTGAGGTTTTGCGTCACTGGAATTATGTTTACAGATTCATTTCAAATGAAAAGCTGAAATGTCTTGAGTCAATAAGTATCCAACCCCTTTTGTAATGGCAAAATCCTAGAGGAAAACCTGGTTCAGTCTGCTTTCCGCCAAACACTGGGAGAACAATTCACCTTTCAGCAGGACAATATCCTAAAACAGTTGTCATTTAAATCTGCTTGAAAATCTCCGGCAAGACTTTGAAATGGTTGTCTAGCAATGATCAACAACCAATTTGACAGCTTGAAGAGTTTGGAACAAAATAATTTGCAAATATTGTACAATTCCAGGTGTGCAAAGCTCTTCGTGACTTAACCAGAAGGAATCACAGCTGTAATCGCTGCCAAAGGTGATTCTAACATTTATTGACTCAGGGTTGTGAATACTTATGTAAATCCGATATTTCTGTATTTAATTTAAACGGGTTTCATTTTGAATTCAGGCTGTAAAACAACTGTAGAGTAAGTCAAGAGGTATGAATAATTTCTGAAGGCACTGTGGGAAGGTGATTTGAAATGTGGCTTGAAAAGTCAGATTCCATGTGCTGTTCAGACTGCAGGAAAAAACAGTTTTGAATCTGAGTCACTTCAAACTGCCGATGTAAACAAGGCTTAAAAAGGCACATTTTCCTTAACCTGTAGGTAGGACTGGGGTCTGAACAGATTCTGTTCAGGGATTCTAATATTTTCTATAGCCTGTAGGCAACACAATATGGTCTATACTTGGCATGTAGCTTTCTCACTTATGGGTGGCACAAAATTAGATATGGGGTAGGGGAATGGGCAGGGTACAGTGCATTCAGAAAGTATTCAGATCCCTTTTTTTTTTTACGTTGGAGCCTTACTCTAAAATTGATTTTAATAAATGTTTTTTGGCATCAATCTACACACAATACACCATGAAAACAATTTATTTATTTATTTTTGCAAATTTATTAAAAATATAAAAGTATTCAGATCCTTTGCTATGAGACCTGAAATTGAGCTCAGGTGCATCCTGTTTCCATTGATCATCCTTGAGATGTTTCTACAACTTGATTGGAGTCCACCTGTGGTAAATTCAATTGATTGAACATGATTTGGAAAGGCGCACACCTGTCTATATAAGGTCTCACAGCACATGTCAGAGCAAAAACTAAGCCGTGAGGTCGAAGGAATTATCTGTAGAGCGCAGAGACAGTATTGTGTCAAGGTACAGATCTGGGGAAGGGTACAAAAACAATTCTGCAGCATTGAAGGTCCCCAAGAACACAGTGGCCTCCATCATTCTTAAATGGAAGAAGTTTGGAACCCCCAAGACTCTTCCTAGAGCTGGCCACCCGGCCAAACTGAGCAATCGGGGGAGAAGGGCCTTGGTCAGGGAGGTCACTGACCGAGCTCCAGAGTTACTCTTTGGAGATGGGAGAAACTTCCAGAAAGACAACCATCTCTCAGGACCTCAGACTGGGTCGAAGGTTTACCTTCTAACAGGACAACGACCCTAAGCACACAGCCAAGACACCGCAGGAGTGGCTTCAGGACAAGTCTCTGAATGTCCATGAGTGGCCCAGCCAGAGCACGGACTTGAACCCGATCTAACATCTCTGGAGAGACCTGAAAATAGCTGTGCAGCGACTCTCCCCATCCAACCTGACAGAGCTTGAGAGGATCTGCAGAGAAGAATGGTAGAAACTCCCCAAATACAGGTGTACCAAGCTTGTAGAGTCATACCCAAGAAGACTCAAGGCTGTAGTCGCTGCCAAAGGTGCTTCAACAAAGTACTGACTAAAGGGTCTGAATACTTATGTAAATGTGATGTTTAAGATTTTTTTTAAATAAATTTGCAAACATTTAAAAAATTAACTGTTTTTGCTTTGTCATTATGGGGTATTGGGTCATTATGGGGTATTGGGTCATTATGGGGTATTGTGTGTAGATTGATGGGATAAAACTATTTAATTCATTTTAGGATAAGGTCGTAACGTAACAATGTGGAAAAAAGTCAAGGGGTCTGAATACTTTCTAAATGCACTGTATTTCCACATGAATTACTGTGGTATTTACTATAGTTAGTGTAGTGTTTTTGCTGACATTACTGTAGTATTTTGTACTGTAGTGTTCTACAGTTATACTACAACAGTCTATAGTAAGCACTACACATGATCGATGGATACTACAGTGTAATATAGAATTCTACAGTTTACTATAGATTTCTATAGTAAGAACTGTATAATATTCTATAGTAAACTATTTTTTCATGTGTGGATCTGCTGTTTTGTGCCATATTATCTGTCATTTCTAAGTGTGTTTGTTTGATAGATGACCCTGAGATAGAAGCACAACAGAGGACGCTGGTGTACGGACACGTGTACGGACAAGCTTTGCTGAGATTTGTCTTTCCTCCTTTCTACAACGGTTATGAGAAGTTCTGTTCTAAACTATATAATGGGGGATTTCCTGTTGTGAATACCAGAGGATATGTCAATGACTTCTACAAGGGAAGGCTATCCACAACAGAATACAACGGTGGGATGGACGTTATGATATGGAATTTAAAGCCAGTGGACGCTGGCGACTACAGGTGTGCTATTGTCACCATTGGGGTGAATTATATCTACACTGACTATAACCTCCAGATTGGTAAGAACCATCATAAATAAATCGAACTAAATCTTATATGAAGTTTCCTCTGGCGAAAACTAACGTTATTTTGTATTGTATTCTTCTAACTGAAATTAGAAACTGGAATGTATACAGTATGTTGAAGCCAAGAAAATCTGTGCAGGATGAGGAAGTCACCTTGTAAAATAACAGATTACTGTGTTGAAATGAGTTCTTATTAAACTCTGTCTCTGTTTAGATAGTGGTCGACATAGCGGTCCTGTACCCCCTCGACCTCCTGTCAGGTCAACCATGAGACCCTCTTCCTCATCCTCATATACCTCTGGGCCTGTTTTCTCCAAGGGCCACAGTGACAGCCCCAGGTGCAATCTCTCTCTCTCACACGCACAAACACACACAGTGCATAGTTGATCATGTTCTAGTTGATCATATTTCTGGGGGCGTTGTAATGTTTATGTCAATATGTTGTCATGTTTGTCCTGTTCACCTGTTAGTGTTCCCTGGAGCTTTGGTCTCTGCATCGCTATGGTGATTGTTATCAGCTCAGTAATCGTTGTTGTGGTTCATCACAAAATCTGCACGAAAAGTAAGAGGGCAAACTTTCAGTGCTGTTCATGTTAAATCATGTTTCAAATGCGTAGGCTATGACCTTTTAGCCAGTAGATTTTTTAAACTCTTGCTCTGTGTCTGTTTTTTGTTAAATTGATGTAATAACCTCGTTCTTCACAGAGAAATGTGGAGCAACTTCCAGTGACTCAGCGGCTCACATCCTCTCAGTAGGTGCTAAAGTTGGACGTTGTCTCTGTGACTCAGTGTCAAATGTCTTTTGTCCCAGAAACGTTCCCTTGTCTTTTCCCTGTTGATGCAGTTGGCCCCGTAATGAACAGTTTATAAACTACTTATAAATATGTATTGCTGCCTAAAAGTCTACCTTAAAGTCCCAATGCAACTATCGGGAAATTGCACTGATCAAATGTGTTCCCACTTTTACAGTGTTCGTTTCATCAGCTGTGCAATATGAAAACACACAGGAAAAACTGAATTTAAACGTGTAATATGTATGTCTCCTGCAGGATGTCCCTCAGGAGGAAAGCAGCATTGTCTACACCACAGTGGACTTCAAAACTCATGAGAACCATACCACAGAGCTGTATGCTAACCTACAGATACTCCGAAGCCCCGACGCACACAGAGAGCCTGTTGGGACTGTGGTGTACTCCACACTGGCTAGCAACCGACGCTGAACCGGATTATTACATATCTGTATCTTTCTTATGGTCCCAGAACTGTTTGTGCTTTTTTGATATGTTGTCATGACATGGCTGTATCTTGCTTGCTTCAATGTGGATAATTAAGTACGAAAACTGTTTTAAAACTAGAATCCTTAGTTGCTACATACATTTTCAGATCTTATAAATTAATGAAAAAAACATTGTATAGCCTCTACCTGGTTTGGGGCTGTATTCAATCAGATCCCCTTTATATATCTGCTTAGTGGTTGTTTTTGCGGTGTCAGAGGTGGAACTGTGTTAGAGTTCCGGGCATTATACCTAAAGCGGACATTGCCATTGGCTGCATGGAGTGGCAATAATAGAAAGCCCATGCAGCCTTGTTTACAAGTTTAAACACTGAGATGTAATCTACACCTCCATTAGGCTGATAGAAACCCTCATTATTTCATGTAATGATTTTTGTATAGCCTACATGTTCTCGTTCTGAACGAGTGGGACGGTGTGCCTGTGTGACAATGATGCCAATAACAGCTGCTCACCGATTTGACAGCTCCAACACAGTTCCACCTCTGACACTGCCAAAACATCAGCTATGCGGGTGGTGGCTATCACCGGTTAACGCTTGATCTGATTGTATCTAAGCAATAAACAATCATGTTTATATCATAGATGTTCAGTCCTTGCATCCATAGCTCTGTCTATGAATTTGAATGGTTACATTTATCCAGGCTCATCACTCAGCTGTTTACCAAAACAGAGGCGGGGTGTTCACTTTTTTCAAAGCTTTAACGTGATTGATTTATATCTATATTAGTTTAACTTATAAATCATAAAAATATAGGATTGACTATGAGTTTATCAGTCTTTCAACAAGCTGGCTCTACTGACAGGCTGAGATAGATTGACAGCACCAGAGTAAGATACAGTATCTATCTGGACATCAGGTTATCTGGCATCCAGTCGCCATTTCCTTATCAGTCCGTTTTCTCTGGAGAAAACCTTACAGACTGAGCGTTCCCCTACCCTGAGTCCTATAAGAGATGGTTATCTATGGGTCTGGGCCTACCTGCCTCCACCATGTTCAGGTCAATATTCTATACTATAGTATTCTATTATTGTTCTTACATTCAAAGATTCCACAAGAGGATAGTTCCACTTCAGGGAGAAAGAGCTATAGACAACGAAACACACACTTTTTTCGCAATGCTAAAATCTGTTTTTATTAATTGGCAGCTGTGCACATTTCACAGTCCATGCCAATTTTTGTGCTACAATCACACATAACATGTTGCTACTCATAACTGGAAGACAGATTCAATCCAGACTTATCTCTCAGTGGATATCTTACGCGGCCTGGGATATCTTACGCGGCCTGGGCCAGACCGACGCTGTTGTTCTGCCTGTCAAAGATGGCATAGTACTGCCTGATGAAGACATCTCCAAGGATCCAGAGCTGCCGAGTTCCACCGTAACCAAAACCAGTCGTGCAGCTGTCGGAGTTCTACAGAGAGAGAGGGATGGAGAGAGGTAAATCAGTCATATGAGGCCCTTTGCTCCTAGGATCTAAAATAAAGGTCAAGTATTAGAGGTACAGGTGCTCTGATGAAGGAGCTTGCTCCGAACACATCAGCATTAAAGATCAGATGGGTCAGATAGGTTGTATGTAACAACATGTCTTTCAGCAGACTACCTGGAAGGTGATCGGTTGTATGTAACAACATGTCTTTCAGCAGACTACCTGGAAGGTGATAGGTTGAATGTAACAACATGTCTTTCAGCAGACTACCTGGGAGGTGATAGGTTGTATGTAACAACATGTCTTTCAGCAGACTACCTGGAAGGTGATAGGTTGTATGTAACACCATGTCATTCAGCAGACATCTCTTTCAGCAGACTACTCATACTACGCAATGCCTTTCTATAGCTTTTTGCACTCCAGACTTCCTGTATTTGTATACTTTTTCATACTGCATCATGTATATGTCTTTTGGGTATTTCGTTTTGGCATTTTGCACCTGTCCTGTTTTCGTAGCTGCTTGACAGACATTTCCCCTCTGGGATCAATAGAGTACCTATCTATCTACCTGGAAGGTGATAGGTTGTATGTAACAACATGTCTTTCAGCAGACTACCTGGGAGGTGATAGGTTGTATGTAACAACATGTCTTTCAGCAGACTACCTGGGAGGTGATAGGTTGTATGTAACAACATGTCTTTCAGCAGACTACCTGGAAGGTGATAGGTTGAATGTAACAACATGTCTTTCAGCAGACTACCTGGGAGGTGATAGGTTGTATGTAACAACATGTCTTTCAGCAGACTACCTGGAAGGTGATAGGTTGAATGTAACAACATGTCTTTCAGCAGACTACCTGGAAGGTGATAGGTTGTATGTAACAACATGTCTTTCAGCAGACTACCTGGGAGGTGATAGGTTGTATGTAACAACATGTCTTTCAGCAGACTACCTGGGAGGTGATAGGTTGTATGTAACAACATGTCTTTCAGCAGACTACCTGGAAGGTGATAGGTTGAATGTAACAACATGTCTTTCAGCAGACTACCTGGGAGGTGATAGGTTGAATGTAACAACATGTCTTTCAGCAGACTACCTGGGAGGTGATAGGTTGAATGTAACAACATGTCTTTCAGCAGACTACCTGGGAGGTGATAGGTTGTATGTAACAACATGTCTTTCAGCAGACTACCTGGAAGGTGATAGGTTGTATGTAACAACATGTCTTTCAGCAGACTACCTGGAAGGTGATAGGTTGAATGTAACAACATGTCTTTCAGCAGACTACCTGGGAGGTGTAGGCGGAGGCAGAGATAGTGAAGGTGTTTCCGTTGAGGGTGAAGGTCACCTCAGGCATGTTGGGGATGTTGTTGCAGTTCACGCTGGACTAGGAGAGGAATAATAAGACCATGTTATAGTTCATTCTGGGGTTATAGTTCATTCTGGGGTTAATCAAAGGGGAGACAGTGATTGAGGGGAAACAACAAGAGAACAGGTTTACACTCTTTTCACTACCGTGCCGGTCCCAACCAAAATCTTTTTACCACGGTCGTTCCAACAACACAGTCTTTTCAACAACATGGTCGTTTCAACAACACGGTCGTTCCAACAACTAACAAGGTCAGGCAGCTTGGTGCAGCTTGGTTTGGCTCGGCTTGGTTCCGCTCAGTAGTGTGAAAAGCCTTATATTTGGTCATCTTGGTACCAGTCATTGCGTGTTTGTGCGTGTGTGCGTGTGTGTGACTCACTTCTCCATATTGGTCAGTGGTGGCTCCGATCCAGCTGTTTATGTTTTTGATGTCAGTGGTTGGCCCAACGATCTGGGAGGTACCAGTATCTATGACAGCCTGACACCCACCATTGCATGCCACTGTGTTGCCGTTGATGGTAACACTGGAAGGACAAATATTACCTGAGTTTACCTGTTCTTCCTATAGTTGGTTGTATGTATATTTCTTGCTGTTGGGTTTTTGTTGTGAGCAAATAAACTAACTTTCTAAGTACACAGCAAGATTTAGTAATATGCTCCAGACTGGAAGTAGGTATGTTTACTGTTCCAATGTGTTCTGAGTGATGGCAGGAAGGGTTGCTAACATGTTGGACAGGGACATAATGCTCTGTAGGGAATATATAGACATGAATCTTGGTATGGATATGGACCAGGATATAGGCTCTGTGTGGACTAGTGTACCTACCTGTCCATGTTTATCTGCCAGTAGGTCTCGGAGGACAGGGGGATCCAGGTGATCTGTCCGGTGTAGTAGTTAGGCTCGATGTCACCGAAGGACACCACACTGCCCTCTGCTGAGTTTCTATTGGAGGAGGAGAAAGGGTCAACAAGGTTGTTTAATCATCAACACATTTTGAAATGGATGTCGCCTTTCCTTCAGAGAAAATTAAAGCAGTTATATAATTGTATTTAATATCAATTAACTGGTACATTCTTATTTATTAATATCACAACTAAGAGGAAATACCACCTTCCTATCCAGGTGTATTTGTACAGTTACTATGTTACCCGCTCAGGTAGACAGAGAAGAGGTTCTGGGACACCAGGCCCTGGGTCATCATGTTGTCAAAGACGGGTGTGGCCCCAGAAGCTGCCAGGTTGGGAAAAGCCAGGCCCAGGATACCGTCTGCAACCATGTAAGTCATGTAGGGAGCCTCGGTCTGACTGACAGCAAACATCTGCTTAGTCACAGTGATACCTCCCACCTGGAAACACAGAACAGCAGGCATCAGTCACTGGGGCACCATAGAAATATAATTACTAGAACAGTGTTTTCCAATTCAAGTTGATTGTTTGGTAAAGTGTGGACCGGCGGCCATATTGAGTGTACCCAAAATAGTACTTATATTTACTTGCTGACTATACTGGAGTCAGTTACTAATATACTTGTGTATTCTTTTAGCATTTGATGTTATAAAAAGGGACAGCTAGGGGGAGCGGGTGCTGAGTGGGAGATTATTTGGGGGTTGTATTGTGTCAGTGAAACATGTATCCCAATAATGTGTAGCTATCTACATTTACTTACCGAAACAGTGTCATATGCCAGCTGTCCAGTCATGCTGCCAGTTCCGTACTGAATGGAAACAGGCTGGTTGGTCGATATGAAGGTGCTGGACTGTGCAGGGATGAATTTGGCATGGTTCTCTATTCAAAACATGAACATGTTCATTACAGACTAAGTAAATACCGTGCCATTGCAAAACTGAAGATTTATTTATTCATTGGTATTTCAATCCACGCTCTAAAGGGGACAATATACAAATACGTTCATCCTATATTGTTTTATTGTGTTGAGCCAACCCCTAATGCTGTAAACCTCAAAGTGCTCCCCTCAGCCCCTAACCTCAACCCACAGCCAAGTCTCCCATTCTCTGGCTAGGTACTCAATATGTAACTGTTTTTTGCAACTCTCTCTCTCCAATGCCAACAGTATTCTCCAGACCCATACAATATACTCACGGCAGGCCTGGCTGGAGCAGGAGACCGAGGGAACCCACAGGTTGGAGGAACCAGTGTCAAAGATGACTTTGAAAGACTGGGGAGGGGTTCCAATGGAGATCACACCATAGTAGGACAACTGCAGAGAGACGTTGAAACAAGAGATGTACTGTAAGTCAGGGTCACACAAGTAAACATTTCAGAGTTCTGTGAAGAAGCAATTGTCTAACTGTGTAGCTAGTTACATATCAAGAAGCATGGCTATATGCTCAACTCTAAGCTCATAATTAAATGGATAATGCCAGTGTACATTCAAGTTAAGCAAGACATGAACACAAACTATGCAGTCACAATATCCAAAATGTAATTATATTTATTAAACAATAATCATATAGCCTCTAGGCCAGCCTGGTGTCAGGTCTGTTTGTATAGACAACTCCCATGGTCATTAGCTATAACAGCAAAAATGTATCTGGGACCAGTCACCAGGCTAATACAGTATATCACCATACTGCCTCTGTCTCTGCCTTACATCAGCGTCGTTGGTCATAGCCTCATCACCGTTCTGGTAGAACTTGGCCATAGGGTTGTAGGGGAACTTCTGCCTGGTCTCCTCCCATATACCCTTCTCCATCAGGGTCTCTCTGGCAGTCTTCGCCTTGATCAGAGAGATCCTGAAAACGCACAATAAACATTATGAGCCAGGAATTTGACGTGGTGAAATGGTACCGACGAAAATATAAACAGGATATTCAGACAGAAAAGACTGAGACTTACTTGATAGTACACTCGGAGAGAGCCACTAGGGCACACAGGACGACGGCCAACTTCATCATTGTTACTTCTGGTTCTTCTTGGACTCGTGGAGTGAGTGAAGTTAGAGGAGGAGAACCCAAGCCTTATATACAGTCACCAGGACCCAATCCACAGTAAGTTAACCTGTACACTAGGACCCAATCCACAGCCAATTGATCATGTCATGCCATGCCCACCTTTAGCACACAATATCACACAATCTGTGTGTCCCAAAATTCCATGCTATCCACAATATAGTGCACTACTTTTGAACAGGGCCCATATGCCTCTGGCCAAAAGTAGTGTGCTACATAGGGAACAAAATGCAGTTTGGAACACAGCTGATAACACAACTTCAGATAAGAAAAATGTGATGTGGTTACAAATATAAAACGCCTAAGTAGCAAAAGTAAATATGCTTCGGAACAATGTTAATGACCAGTCATTATCTAATCTTGGGAAGCAAAATATAGCTGGATGCTAGTCTGTGCCACGGTGAGGTCAGTTCAGCTAAACCTATAGGGTACGGCACAATGGAGTGTGAGAGGAAGGGGGAGGGGTGTAGGAGGGAGGGGGACATTTTTGGGAAGGTCTGTGGAATGGCATATACACTGAGTGTACAAAACATTAGGAACACCTGCCTAATGGTGAGTTTTTTTGTCGGAGCATGGACTCTACAAGGTGTCAAGGGTTCCACAGGAATGCTGGCGTATCCTGACTCCAATGCTTCCCACAGTTGTGTCAAGCTGGCTGGATGTCCTTTTGGTGGGGGACCATTCTTAAAACACACGGGAAAAGTCAGCAGCGCTGCAGTTCTTCACACACTCAAACCGGTGCACCTGGCACTTACTACCATACCCCGTTAAAAGGCACTTAAATATTTTGTCTTGCCAGTTCATACTCTTAATGGCACACATACAGTGGGGAGAACAAGTATTTGATACACTGCCGATTTTGCAGGTTTTCCCACTTACAAAGCATGTAGAAGTCTGTAATTTTTATCATAGGTACTCTTCAACTGTGAGTGACAGAATCTAAAACAAAAATCCAGAAAATCACATTGTATGATTTTTAAGTAATTAATTTGCATTTTATTGCATGACATAAGTATTTGATACATCAGAAAAGCAGAACTTAATATTTGGTACAGAAACCTTTGTTTGCAATTACAGAGATCATACGTTTCCTGTAGTTCTTGACCAGGTTTGCACACACTGCAGCAGGAATTTTG
Organism: Thymallus thymallus; assembly: GCA_023634145.1. Lineage (NCBI taxonomy): Eukaryota > Metazoa > Chordata > Actinopteri > Salmoniformes > Salmonidae > Thymallus > Thymallus thymallus. The sequence continues at coordinate 32,860,697 of CM042400.1, forward strand.
GCCCACTCCTCCATACAGATCCTTCAGGTTTCGGGGCTGTCGCTGGGCAATACGGACTTTCAGCTCCCTCCAAAGATTTTCTATTGGGTTCAGGTCTGGAGACTGGCTAGGCCACTCCAGGACCTTGAGATGCTTCTTACGGAGCCACTCCTTAGTTGCCCTGGCTGTGTGTTTCGGTCGTTGTCATGCTGGAAGACCCAGCCACGACCCATCTTCAATGCTCTTACTGAGGGAAGGAGGTTGTTGGCCAAGATCTCGCGATACATGGCCCCATCCATCCTCCCCTCAATACGGTGCAGTCGTCCTGTCCCCTTTGCAGAAAAGCATCCCCAAAGAATGATGTTTCCACCTCCATGCTTCACGGTTGGGATGGTGTTCTTGGGGTTGTACTCATCCTTCTTCTTCCTCCAAACACGGCGAGTGGAGTTTAGACCAAAAAGCTCTATTTTTGTCTCATCAGACCACATGACCTTCTCCCATTCCTCCTCTGGATCATCCAGATGGTCATTGGCAAACTTCAGACGGGCCTGGACATGCGCTGGCTTGAGCAGGGGGACCTTGCGTGCGCTGCAGGATTTTAATCCACGACGGCGTAGTGTGTTACTAATGGTTTTCTTTGAGACTGTGGTCCCAGCTCTCTTCAGGTCATTGACCAGGTCCTGCCGTGTAGTTCTGGGCTGATCCCTCACCTTCCTCATGATCATTGATGCCCCACGAGGTGAGATCTTGCATGGTGCCCCAGACCGAGGGAGATTGACCGTCATCTTGAACTTCTTCCATTTTCTAATAATTGCGCCAACAGCCTTCTCACCAAGCTGCTTGCCTATTGTCCTGTAGCCCATCCCAGCCTTGTGCAGGTCTACAATTTTATCCCTGATGTCCTTACACAGCTGTTTGATTGAGTGTGTGGAGTCTGTTTGATTGAGTGTGTGGACAGGTGTCTTTTATACAGGTAACGAGTTCAAACAGGTGCAGTTAATACAGGTAATGAGTGGAGAACAGGAGGGCTTCTTAAAGAAAAACTAACAGGTCTGTGAGAGCCGGAATTCTTACTGGTTGGTAGGTGATCAAATACTTATGTCATGCAATAAAATGCAAATTAATTACTTAAAAATCATACAATGTGATTTTCTGGATTTTGTTTTAGATTCCGTCTCTCACAGTTGAAGTGTACCTATGATAAAAATTACAGACCTCTACATGCTTTGTAAGTAGGAAAACCTGCAAAATCGGCAGTGTATCAAATACTTGTTCTCCCCACTGTACATCTACATTGCTTGCTGTTTGGGGTTTTAGCCTGGGTTTCTGTATAGCACTTTGTGACATCTGCTGATGTAAAAAGGGCTTTATAAATACATTTGGTTGATTGGTTGATTGATTGAATGATAAATACATTTGATTGACATACAAAATCCATGTCTCAATTTTCTAAAGGCTTAAAAAATATTATTTAACCCGTCTCCTCCCCTTCATCTAAGAATAGCGTACCATTCTTAATGTGATGAGTAGATTGCATTAGACGCTAATAACATAACTCAATCACTGTTAATAAGTCATTCTTAATGTCAAAAATAACATATCCCACTCTCCCCAAGTACAGATAATGGCTCAACATATCCCACTCTCCCCAAGTAAAGATAATAGCTCAACATATCCCACTGTCCCCAAGTACAGATAATGGCTCAACATATCCCACTCTCCCCAAGTACAGATAATGGCTCAACATATCCCACTGTCCCCAAGTACAGATAATGGCTCAACATATCCCACTGTCCCCAAGTACAGATAATGGCTCAACATATCCCACTGTCCCCAAGTACAGATAATGGCTCAACATATCCCACTCTCCCCAAGTACAGATAATGGCTCAACATATCCCACTGTCCCCAAGTACAGATAATGGCTCAACATATCCCACTGTCCCCAAGTACAGATAATGGCTCAACATATCCCACTCTCCCCAAGTACAGATAATGGCTCAACATATCCCACTGTCCCCAAGTACAGATAATGGCTCAACATATCCCACTGTCCCCAAGTACAGATAATGGCTCAACATATCCCACTCTCCCCAAGTACAGATAATGGCTCAACATATCCCACTGTCCCCAAGTACAGATAATGGCTCAACATATCCCACTGTCCCCAAGTACAGATAATGGCTCAACATATCCCACTGTCCCCAAGTACAGATAATGGCTCAACATATCCCACTGTCCCCAAGTACAGATAATGGCTCAACATATCCCACTCTCCCCAAGTACAGATAATGGCTCAACATATCCCACTGTCCCCAAGTACAGATAATGGCTCAACATATCCCACTCTCCCCAAGTACAGATAATGGCTCAACATATCCCACTGTCCCCAAGTACAGATAATGGCTCAACATATCCCACTCTCCCCAAGTACAGATAATGGCTCAACATATCCCACTTTTCCCCAAGTACAGATAATGGCTCAACATATCCCACTCTCCCCAAGTACAGATAATGTCTCAACATATCCCACTGTCCCCAAGTACAGATAATGGCTCAACATATCCCACTGTCCCCAAGTACAGATAATGGCTCAACATATACCACTCTCCCCAAGTACAGATAATGGCTCAACATATCCCACTGTCCCCAAGTACAGATAATGGCTCAACATATCCCACTGTCCCCAAGTACAGATAATGGCTCAACATATCCCACTGTCCCCAAGTACAGATAATGGCTCAACATATCCCACTCTCCCCAAGTACAGATAATGGCTCAACATATCCCACTGTCCCCAAGTACAGATAATGGCTCAACATATCCCACTCTCCCCAAGTACAGATAATGGCTCAACATATCCCACTCTCCCCAAGTACAGATAATGGCTCAACATATCCCACTGTCCCCAAGTACAGATAATGGCTCAACATATCCCACTCTCCCCAAGTACAGATAATGGCTCAACATATCCCACTGTCCCCAAGTACTCAATGCATGGCATTGCATTATCCTTTGCTGTACCTTTTCATAATCTTATCAAAATGTCCCATGTTTTCATTTGGAAAGTATAGCAGCTTGACTTTGCCAAAGTTATTTGATAACAGCGTGCAACAACAACACAGCAATATATGAAGAAAAATGTTAATGTCCCAGACAATATGTCTACACCATTAATGAACAATTGGTCTGTAATCAGACGTTGGTTATCAGTGCATTAAACAGGATATCTAATAGTGTAGAGGTAGTCTCTGACAAAACATTTTAAAGATCACATTTGAACCAGTTTAAAGATGAAAATGCTTGTTTATTTTTCTAATTTTAAACAATAACATCAAGATAACCTGCAGGATACAATTCAAACTCTTGAATGGAGATATACTGCTTCGGTATGGCACCCTCCAAAATATAAATAAAATGCTAATATAACTGGGAATATCTTATCTGAATGAGAAAAACTCAGTAGATACTTTATTTCGAAATAATATAGTGCTATGTAATGAAACCCTTCTGAGGTGTATTGGTGTACTGTATCGTAACCTGTCACAATGTTCCCTATTGCAGGAGACTGATAGGGTTTGAGTTTCATTACTGAGTGTCCTGTACTTTACTACAGGAGACTGACAGGAATGTCCACCAGAGCTGTTGCCAAATAATTGAATGTAAATTTTTCTGCCATAAGCCGCCACCAACGTTGTTTTAGAGAATTTGGCATTACATCCAACCGGCCTCACAACCACCGAACACATGTAACCACGCCAGCCGAGGACCTCCACATCTGGCTTCTTCACCTGCGGGATCATCTGAGACCAGCCACCCGGACAGCTGATGAAACTGAGGAGTATTTCTGTATGTAATAAAGCCCTTTTGTGGGGGACAACTCATTCTGATTGGCTGGGCCTGTCTCCCCAGTGGGTGGGCCTATGCCCTCCCAAGCCCACCCATGGCTGGGCCCCTGCCCAGTCATGTGAAATCCATAGATTAGGGTCTAATTAATTAATTTATTGAAATTGACTGATTTCCTTATATGAATTCTAATTCAGTAAAGTCATTGAAATTGCTGCATGTTGCGTTTATATTTTGTTTAGTATATATAACTGACATACAGACACAACACAGAGTAAGTACACAGTGGTTTGATTTTATTTGCAACTATCTACCATTTTTGATAAATAAAAACATTACCTTTGCATATGAATAAAACAGTAAATAATTATAATTAGCATTTAGCTTTTGGCAGGCCTGTGTATTAAAACTACAGTCTGCAATTGGTTTATCCATTTAAAAATACATCTGCTATGTATATGTCTTGGTACAGTTTCGCATGTATATATTGCCTTGGCACAGTTTCGCATGTATATTGTCTTGGCATTTATTTGGTGGCCAGTGGGCCAACAGTGAGGTGTATTTACAGATGTTATATTCTCATGGAATATAACACTTCCTATAGTACATAGAACAAAGACTACGTAATTGGAAGACAGTGAAGGTGATGTGTGATTGAGGGACTAAGTAACGAGTAGAGAGTGAAGGTGATGTGGGATTGAGGGACTAAGTAACGAGTAGAGAGTGAAGGTGATGTGGGATTGAGGGACTAAGTAACGAGTAGAGAGTGAAGGTGATGTGTGATTGAGGGACTAAGTAACGAGTAGAGAGTGAAGGTGATGTGTGATTGAGGGACTAAGTAACGAGTAGAGAGTGAAGGTGATGTGTGATTGAGGGACTAAGTAACGAGTAGAGAGTGAAGGTGATGTGTGATTGAGGGACTAAGTAACGAGTAGAGAGTGAAGGTGATGTGGGATTGAGGGACTAAGTAACGAGTAAAGAGTGAAGGTGATGTGTGATTGAGGGACTAAGTAACGAGTAGAGAGTGAAGGTGATGTGGGATTGAGGGACTAAGTAACGAGTAGAGAGTGAAGGTGATGTGTGATTGAGGGACTAAGTAACGAGTAGAGAGTGAAGGTGATGTGGGATTGAGGGACTATGTAACGAGTAGAGAGTGAAGGTGATGTGGGATTGAGGGACTAAGTAACGAGTAGAGAGTGAAGGTGATGTGTGATTGAGGGACTATGTAACGAGTAGAGAGTGAAGGTGATGTGAAGGTAATGTGAGTGAAGGTGATGTGAGAGTGAAGGTGATGTGTGATTGAGGGACTTAAATAAGGGGTAGAGAGTGAAGGTGATGTGAGTGTTTCCCATCTTTCTGTATCTCCTTTAAGACGTCCTCCTCTTCTCTCTCCTCCTCTTCCTCTGTCATCAGAAGTCTAGGTTTTTGAAGTCTTTCGTACATCTGTATTTGCTACCTGTGTAGCTGGTGCAGACCAAATGAGGAAGACATGGACAGGTGTGATGCTGCCTTTTTCCTGGATAGGGCACCTGGAATAAAAAAACAGGATTTAAATTCAATTCAACTTTATTGATCTCCCTTAGGATCCATTACATTTTACATTTACATTCTAGTCATTTAGCAGACGCTCTGATCCAGAGTGACTTACAGTTAGTTAGTGCAGACATACATTACATCACCTTGAACCAACAGCTCTACGGCAACAAGAACAGACTTGGTCAAACACAACCAACTAACAGTAAGGAGAGATTCAAGTGGGAAATGGAGAACCGTTCAGTTGTCAATTGGAGAATTGGTAATGGAGAATGAGCCGATCCCCAGCCGATCAAAGTGATGTATTACTTCGATTGGTTTGATGATCTCCAGATGATCAAAGTGATGTATTACTTCGATTGGTTTGATTCATGATGAAAACAAATCAATAACGTCTGAAGTTGTCATCCTACGCAACAACTGCCAAGCTGATCAAAACCGTATATTATCTTCATTCCAGCTGTAGTGTGTGTGTGTGTGTGTGTGTGTGTGTGTGTGTGTTACTCACCTTGTGACTGAAGGGGTGGCACTCGTCCCCCTCAACTCCTTGTGGTATACACATCCGCAGTCCCCTAAGCCACAGACTGACAGCACAGCACAGACCAAACCCACACTGAACATCTCTATCACACGCCTGAGAGAGATGGGGAGGGGGGAGAGATAGTGAGAGAGACAGAGAAACAGAGACAGAGAGAGAGACAGAGAGAGAGACAGAGAGAGAGACAGAGAGAGAGACAGAGAGAGAGACAGAGAGAGAGACAGAGAGAGAGACAGAAAGAGAGACAGAGAGAGAGACAGAGACACAGAGAGAGATGACAATTTTTTTTATCGTAGTAAACTTTCAAACGCCTCTGTAAACTCAGCTTGGGTGCAGGTTTTTCGTAACATTGCTTAGCATGTGCTGGGGTCTGGTGTAGTAGTAGTGCTTCTTACTCTAGACCATGCATACCCACTGGAAACAGGAAACACATGCCCACTGGAAACAGGAAACACATGCCCACTGGAAACAGGAAACACATGCCCACTGGAAACAGGAAACACATACCCACTGGAAACAGGAAACACATACCTACTGGAAACAGAAAACACATACCCCCTGGAAACAGGAAACACATACCTACTGGAAACAGGAAAAACATACCTACTGGAAACAAGAAACACATACCTACTGGAAACAGAAAACACATACCCACTGGAAACAAGAAACACATACCTACTGGAAACAGGAAACACATACCTACTGGAAACAAGAAACACATACCCACTGGAAACAGAAAACACATACCCACTGGAAACAGGAAACACATACCCAATGGAAACAAGCAACACATACCTACTGGAAACAGGATTACAAATCTTGCCTCAACCCCTACTCTGTCTCCCTCTATATCGGTCTCTCTCTCTACCTTCTAACTGTCACTGTGCATATAAACCATAAAATACTAAATTATATATATGTATAAGATCACATTCAGCTAATTCTAATCTAGAAGAACAGACAAAAATGAATCATCCAGACATTTTTCTATTTTCATTCAATCAGAGTTATCATTGTGAAACATACATTCATTTAAATGTCCATACAGAACATGAATTAAAGATCTGCCACTCACCCCAGTGATGACAGCCCCCCTCGACCAGTTGAGAGAAATGATTAAGATGGACAGAAGCAGGACGCTGGTCCCCATGGTCGTAGCAGTAACACAGCAATACTGTCTGTTGTCACTCTCTGCTCAACACAGCAATACTGTCTGTTGTCACTCTCTCCTCAACACAGCAATACTGTCTGTTGTCACTCTCTCCTCAACACAGCACTGTGCCTGGAGTCATGTCCAAGCTCTGTCTCTTTATCCTCTCCCCTGCCACACACACACACACACACACACACACACACACACACACACACACACTTCTAGTCCTCAACTCCTCACATACCCTCCCTTACTCTCCTCAGGATCCCTGTCATCTCATTCATAGGGCTGAGGGGTTGAGAGGAGGAGGGACTGAGGGGGTGAGAGGAGGAGGGGGTGAGAGGAGGAGGGACTGAGGGGGTGAGAGGAGGAGGGGAGGTGAGAGGAGGAGGGGCTGAGGGGGTGAGAGGAGGGGGGGTGAGAGGAGGAGGGGTGTGAGGGACTGAGGGGGTTAGAGGAGTGGGGAGGGGGGAGGGGGGTGAGAGTGTGAGGGACTGAGGGGGTGAGAGAGGGTGAGGGACTGAGGGGTTAAGGGACTGAGAGGGTGAGGGTATGAGGGACTGTGGGGGTGAGAGTGTGAGGTGCTGAGGGGGTGAGAGGGTTAATGGTGTGAGGGACTGAGGAGGTGAGGGACTGTGGGGGTGAGAGTGTGAGGGACTGAGGTGGTGATGGAGATGATAGTTCCCTGAACTTATATCTGTTCCTGTACCATGTATAGCACCATATTCTGAGTAAGTGCTCAGAGCGACAGTGGTGACTGACTGACCAGCATGTCTGTTGAAAGGGCTTCATGAATACATACTAATATATCATGGGACTCCTCTGAAGGTAACCCTGTACCGGGAAGAAAAATGTATGGAAGTGAATAGGGTATAATTATTTTTATTTTTTTCCTAAGCTTTCTTATCTCTCAGATATTGTACAGACACTTCAAAACATACTTACATATTTATTTTTTTACTATATGTTGTTCCATGTAGTGAATCTGTTATTCAATGTGTTTGTATGGTCTAATAGCAGTAAGGACTATCTGTTGTTCCATGTAGTGAGTCTGTTATTCAATGTGTTTGTATGGTCTAATAGCAGTAAGGACTATCTGTTGTTCCATGTAGTGAGTCTGTTATTCAATGTGTTTGTATGGTCTAATAGCAGTAAGGACTATCTGTTGTTCCATGTAGTGAATCTGTTATTCAATGTGTTTGTATGGCCTAATAGCAGTAAGGACTATCTGTTGTTCCATGTAGTGAATCTGTTATTAAATGTGTTTGTATGGGCTAATAGCAGTAAGGACTATCTGTTGTTCTATGTAGTGAATCTGTTATTCAATGTGTTTGTATGGGCTAATAGCAGTAAGGACTATCTGTTGTTCCATGTAGTGAATCTGTTATTAAATTTGGTTGTATGGGCTAATAGCAGTAAGGACTATCTGTTGTTCTATGTAGTGAATCTGTTATTCAATGTGTTTGTATGGGCTAATAGCAGTAAGGACTATCTGTTGTTCCATGTAGTGAATCTGTTATTAAATGTGTTTGTATTGGCTAATAGCAGTACGGCCAAATCATTATTATTATTAATTTTATACCTACAGGGGTCCTACAATTCTAAATCAAATAGCTAAATGATCCTTGGTATGACCATCTTAAAACATTTCCATATGTTAGCTAAATAGAAACCCAGCCCGAGCCCTTAGACTCTAGGGGGATTTATGTAACATCCTGGTCCTAAGGTGTCCATCTGTTTATCCGGGCGGAGACAGGACCAGCCGTCATAGAAAACCCCAAAGTTGTAACCATAGAAATAGAATCTCATTGCAGCTCACTCTTCTGGTCGGTCCATCGTCTCATTGCAGGTAAATCACTACATACCAATGACATCAATCACAACTTTCCTCTGAAGACAATGAGGCTTGGGGAAACACAGTGATCTGATCTCTTTTGTCACGCACCCATAACATTTTATTTACAGAATCTACAGCAGGTGACAGGATGAATCTGGACCAGCAGCAGGTGACAGGGTGAATCTACAGCAGGTGACAGGATGAATCTGGACCAGCAGCAGGTGACAGGATGAATCTACAGCAGGTGACAGGATGAATCTACAGCAGGTGACAGGGTGAATCTGGACCAGCAGCAGGTGACAGGATGAATCTACAGCAGGTGACAGGGTGAATTTGGACCAGCAGCAGGTGACAGGATGAATCTACAGCAGGTGACAGGATGAATCTGGACCAGCAGCAGGTGACAGGGTGAATCTACAGCAGGTGACAGGATGAATCTGGACCAGCAGCAGGTGACAGGATGAATCTACAGCAGGTGACAGGATGAATCTGGACCTGCAGCAGGTGACAGGATGAATTTACAGCAGGTGACAGGATGAATCTACAGCAGGTGACAGGATGAATCTACAGCAGGTGACAGGATGAATCTGGACTTGCAGCAGGTGACAGGATGAATCTACAGCAGGTGACAGGATGAATCTGGACTTGCAGCAGGTGACAGGATGAATCTACAGCAGGTGACAGGATGAATCTGGACCTGCAGCAGGTGACAGGATGAATCTGGACCTGCAGCATACGATGATGATCTAAACTAATGATCACAGGATGTTGTTATGTTATGGATATGATTTCGGCTTACAGGTGTGTACAGGTGTCTAGGATATTCCAAATTCTACACAGGTGTCTAGGGCTACGTCCCGAATGGCACCCTATTTCCTATATAGTGCACTAATAATAATAATAATACTTTTCATTACAGAGTTATCTCAAAGCTCTGCTCAAAAGTAGTACACCATGTAGTGAATAGGGTGACATTTGGGACGCAGCCCAGGATCTCTGTAGTCTAGACTGCCCTTTAAATAAGAAGCAACCCAGGATCTCTGTAGTCTAGACTGCCCTTTAAATAAGAAGCAACCCAGGATCTCTGTAGTCTAGACTGCCCTTTAAATAAGAAGCAACCCAGGATCTCTGTAGTCTAGACTGCCCTTTAAATAAGAAGCAACCCAGGATCTCTGTAGTCTAGACTGCCCTTTAAATAAGAAGCAACCCAGGATCTCTCCATGCATGATGAATTATCTGTAGTCTAGAAAGCCCTTTAAATGGATTAGAGATATACAGCAAAGCATGGCAATATTCATGACAAAATGCCATATTGTGTGACACATATCATACCAAATACTGGTGTGATGACTCATTGTGAGTTAAAGGTCAATCAAGGGACCCTCTGTAGACAGATAGGTGCAGTGCTGATTGATAGACAGTAGCTAATAGCAGTTAAGACACCTATTCATTTTCACCAACTCCCTCTGGCCGTAATGTGGACGAGGATGGACTATCTGTGTGTGTCGGCTGAGGGGGTGAGAGAGATGTGTGTGTGTGTGTGTGTGTGTGTGTGTGGTGGCGATGGACAGGGAGGTGTCAATAGGATATGCAGGTTTCTGATTTAGGGGCGTAGAGCGGGATGAGAGGAGAGGAAGTGTACCCCATGGGTTAGTCAGCAACACATTACCCAGAATGCTGTGTAGCAGGTGATGGATTTCGCTGAAGGCTACATCATTACATTAACCTGTTTCTGCTGTGTCAGCAGAAGAGAAGCACCAGGCCTCTGCTTCTGAGGACCAATTAGACAGAAATCATCCAGAGAGCCCTGGCCTGGGTAAAGAATACTAGACACCTTTATAGGGAAAAATACAGCAAAATACTTTGTGGAAAGAGAGAGAAGAGATGATTGAGTCCCATAGGGCAGCGTACAATTGACCCAGAGTTTGGCCAATGTAGGCGTCATTGTAAATAAGAATTTGTTCTTAACTGACTTGCCTAGTTAAATAAAATATTTTTAAAATAAATGCAAATGTGGGGCCTGAAACCTGACACTACAAGTCAGCTCTGCTGAGAGAGTGAACACAGAGAGCTGACAGATGGGGCTTTCTGGCACGATAGGGCACGGGACCCTACAACGTTCACAGAGCGCTTTGTACACCAACGTGTCATTCGGAACTGGTTCAGAACCGCTCAAAGTCCCCCATATAGGGGACTTAACATCTAATTAAAAGCACAAACTTTACCTAGAAAGTTAGAACCAAGCACCCCCCTGACGCCCCACGCCCCTACAAAGTCCCCCCTGACACCCCACACCCCTATATAGAACCCCCCTGACGCCCCACGCCCCTACAAAGTCCCCCTGACAGTTCACCAGCCCCCCATATGCATCCTCCAGTGTGAATGAGCCCACACCAGCCTCAGCAGCACAGCTCTGGGGTCCGTACACCTCGCCCTCTGCATCTCACATTTCCTGGTCTTCCACACTTCCCTGACAAGTAGTTTACTAGGCAGTCCCTTTGCCTTGTTGGCTACACTCTACCTAGGCCCTGTAACATATACAGTGGGGAGAACAAGTATTTGATACACTGCCGATTTTGCAGGTTTTCCCACTTACAAAGCATGTAGAAGTCTGTAATTTTTATCATAGGTACTCTTCAACTGTGAGTGACGGAATCTAAAACAAAAATCCAGAAAATCACATTGTATGATTTTTAAATAATTAATTTGCATTTTATTGCATGACATAAGTATTTGATACATCAGAAAAGCAGAACTTAATATTTGGTACAGAAACCTTTGTTTGCAATTTCAGAGATCATACGTTTCCTGTAGTTCTTGACCAGGTTTGCACACACTGCAGCAGGGATTTTGGCCCACTCCTCCATTCAGGTCCTTCAGGTTTCGGGGCTGTCGCTGGGCAATACGGACTTTCAGCTCCCTCCAAAGATTTTCTATTGGGTTCAGGTCTGGAGACTGGCTAGGCCACTCCAGCACCTTGAGATGCTTCTTACGGAGCCACTCCTTAGTTGCCCTGGCTGTGTGTTTCGGATCGTTGTCATGCTGGAAGACCCAGCCACGACCCATCTTCAATGCTCTTACTGAGGGAAGGAGGTTGTTGGCCAAGATCTCGCAATACATGGCCCCATTCATCCTCCCCTCAATACGGTGCAGTCGTCCTGTCCCCTTTGCAGAAAAGCATCCCCAAAGAATGATGTTTCCACCTCCATGCTTCACGGTTGGGATGGTGTTCTTGGGGTTGTACTCATCCTTCTTTTTCCTCCAAACACGGCGAGTGGAGTTTAGACCAAAAAGCTATATTTTTGTCTCATCAGACCACATGACCTTCTCCCATTCCTCCTCTGGATCATCCAGATGGTCATTGGCAAAGTTCAGACGGGCCTGGACATGCGCTGGCTTGAGCAGGGGGACCTTGCGTGCGCTGCAGGATTTTAATCCATGACGGCGTAGTGTGTTACTAATGGTTTTCTTTGAGACTGTGGTCCCAGCTCTCTTCAGGTCATTGACCAGGTCCTGCCGTGTAGTTCTGGGCTGATCCCTCACCTTCCTCATGATCATTGATGCCCCACGAGGTGAGATCTTGCATGGTGCCCCAGACCGAGGGAGATTGACCGTCATCTTGAACTTCTTCCATTTTCTAATAATTGCGCCAACAGTTGTTGTCTTCTCACCAAGCTGCTTGCCTATTGTCCTGTAGCCCATCCCAGCCTTGTGCAGGTCTACAATTTTATCCCTGATGTCCTTACACAGCTCTCTGGTCTTGGCCATTGTGGAGAGGTTGGAGTCTGTTTGATTGAGTGTGTGGAGAGGTGTCTTTTATACAGGTAACAAGTTTGAACAGGTGCAGTTAATACAGGTAATGAGTGGAGAACAGGAGGGCTTCTTAAAGCAAAACTAACAGGTCTGTAAGAGCCGGAATTCTTACTGGTTGGTAGGTGATCAAATACTTATGTCATGCAATAAAATGCAAATAAATTATTTAAAAAATCATACAATGTGATTTTTGGGATTGTTGTTTTAGATTCCGTCTCTCACAGTTGAAGTGTACCTATGATACAAATTACAGACCTCTACATGCTTTGTAAGTAGGAAAACCTGCAAAATCGGCATACTTGTTCTCCCCACTGTAGGTCCAGAGTCAGCCCCAACCCTAGGCTTGTACACCCCCCACCCAGGACAGAAAACAACCTGACCAGCCTGGAATAACCTGACCAGCCTCCTCCCCACAGAAAAGACACCCCCTCCTCACTGTCTCCTCCTCCCCACAGAACAGACACCCCTCCTCACTGTCTCCTCCTCCCCAAAGAACAGACACACCTCCTCACTGTCTCCTCCTCCCCAAAGAACAGACACACCTCCTCACTGTCTCCTCCTCCCCACAGAACAGACACCCCCCCTCCTTACTGTCCTCTGCTCCCCAAAGAACAGATACCCCTCATCACTGTCTCCTCCTCCCCACAGAACAGACACCCCTCCTCACTGTCTCCTACTCCTCACAGAACAGATACCCCTCATCACTGTCTCCTCCTCCCCACAGAACAGACACCCCCTCCCCCAAAAGTGAAAAAAACTACAGAAAGGTATTGCATTGTATGAGTGAATGATTGAATATAAACCCTATACATTGTTATAGAGTGTTAGGTGAAAAAATGATACAATTATTGCAAGTTGATATAAATAAAAAATATTTGCATGGTTAACTATACAGGTAGATGGCAGAAAAAGATAATTAAATAGCTAAATAAATGTGCGTATGATATACATGAGGGTAATAATAGTTTACTTAATATACAGTCTGGTTAAATATAGAGGTAAATGAATATTGGAATATTTGCATGGTTACATTAACTGTACAGGTAAATGACAGGAAGAGATACTTAAATAGCTAAATGTGCGTAGGATATAAATTAGGGTAATAATAGTAATTCCCTTAAAATACAGTCCCTAGTACAGGGTTTAATTACAGATAAATGCACGTATTGTACATTTGATATACTATATGCAATGAAAAAAAGATACTACTGACAGGATACTGATGTACAGTCCTGAGTGAATGACTACGTAAGTTCAGTCCAAGAATTACTAACAATATTGCACGTGATATGATATAAGAACTGTATATGGATATGTATATATACAGTTCTGAATGAATGAGGGCTGAATGAATAAGTCCTGAGTGAATGCAGACCAGAAAGTTACGCACGGATGGATGGATGCCTAATTGTTAAACTAGGTCCTAACACCACAACAGCTCCAGGTCTATGTTGCCGACGGCACGGCACACCGGTGAGGCATTAAATAGTCTAATAGCCGCCGGCAAGAAGGACCTCCTGTAGCGCTCTCTGGCACACCGTGGTGGGATCAGTCTGTGACTGAAGGTGCTCCTCTGCATCATAACCATGGCATGCAGAGGGTGGGTGACATTGTCCATGATGGCCAGCAGTTTGGACAGGATCCTTCTCTCCACCACCTCCTCTAGAGTGTCAAGGCTAATCCCCAGAACAGAGCTAGCCTTACTGATCAGCTTAATTACCAGAGAAGAATCACCTGCCTTTTATCAAACTTTTCCCTGGTATGCAGCAGCGCTGAGTGTGCTAAATTCAAGAGCTGGGCTCGGTTGTAAAAAATGGAGGACTCGCGTGTACGTTCGGCGCTGTGCGACATGCACAAACAATAACCCACATGCAAGTGGGCAGGCAAAACCCTTAAATAGGATCCCCAATTAGAGACAACGCAGTGCAGCTGCCTCTAATTGGGGATCACTAACACATGCAGCATAGAGATGCCAAGAGGCCTCTCTAAACACAATACTTGGCATACCATAGAGATGCCCAGAGGCAACTCTGAACACTAATCCTGACACTAGGCATAGGGTTGGAGGACAAGTTGTCCATTAAAGTTCATATGGATAATCTTGTGAGAAAGCTTAAATTGAAATAGGGTTTTTATTTTCGTAATAAGGGTAGCTTCCAGCTTATGGCTAAAAAGAAGCTTGTTCAGGCCACTTTTCTCTCTCCGTAATTGACGATGGTGACTTGTTGTTTATCCATGCAGCCTCCTCTGTCCTACAGAGACTGGACTCTGTTTATCGTGCATCCTTGTGCTTTATTACAAATGCCAAGTCACTCACCCACCATTGCACCTTGTACCAAATGGTGGGTTGGACCTCACTTTATTTGTGCAGAAAGAACATTTGTATGTGTTCATCTACAAAGCCCTTTTGGAGAAACTCCCTCTTTACCTCTGTAGTCTGGTCTCCTTCACCACCAGCAGTTACCATACCCGGTCTGCTAGGTGGTTGGTACTTAAAGTCAACAAGACATTTACAGTATTAGGCAAGACTGCCTTCTCGTCTTGTGCACCAGAGGCATGGAATAGTCTACAATCCATGCTTCATCTAGATATGTTAGTGCCACTGAATGAATTTAAAATGTTGATGGGAGAGGAGTGTAAATGCTTTTTTGTTGTTGTATTGTATTGTTGTATGTTTTAATTATGTAATGTATTGATGGTTGCTGCCTCCTTGGCCAGGTCTCCCTTGAAAAATAGACTATGGGTCTCAATGGGCTTTTCCTTGTTAAATAAAGGGTACTTTTTTTTTTCTTTAAAGAACAGATCTACCGCTTCTTAGGCTTTCAATGAGAATTTGGTCAGCTCGCCCAAAAACGTACATATTGCAGCTTAAACCGAAAGAGATCACTTGCAACAACGAACACTATTTAGACAACTTAGCTGCAACTTTGTCCTCAAGAACACCCCTAAGAACTTAATTCATTCTATGCCCCATTTTAATGCCCTAGAAACACTAGGAGATTCTGCTCTGGCCTATACCCATAATCAGACCCTCACTATTCTCCCAGTTCACCTTAGCTGATGCCAGTAAGACCTTGGACGAGGTATAACTGACAAGCTATACTCGACTGTTACCATGTGGCGGTCTGAGAAGCCACTAGGACAAATCTGGGAGCCGAGAACCCTGTTACAGCTCCAACTACTGACATAAAACCTACATAGCCTCGCTGCACTAATCAGTCTTGCCTGGCTACCCAGACTCCTTGCTCCTCCCAGAACTTAACTCTTTCCCTGAGCAAGGCAACCCTGATCAAGATAATGAAAATCTAGTAGACAGTTTAATGAGAGTGGCTGAAGAATCCATCCCAAACTCTGAATCATTCAGAAAGGGCAAGGCTGTCCCCTGATGGTC
Source organism: Thymallus thymallus (assembly GCA_023634145.1). NCBI lineage: Eukaryota > Metazoa > Chordata > Actinopteri > Salmoniformes > Salmonidae > Thymallus > Thymallus thymallus. The sequence goes on from CM042400.1 coordinate 32,876,786, forward strand.
AAGTGAGTGCCATACAGATTTCAAGGAGAGAAACCTTTAAAGCCTTAAAGAAGACTTATTGGAGAAAGTACTGTGACATCAGACTTATTGGAGAAAGTACTGTGACATCAGACTTATTGGAGAAAGTACTGTGACATCAGACTTATTGGAGAAAATACTGTGACGTCAGACTTATTGGAGAAAGTACTGTGACGTCAGACTTATTGGAGAAAGTACTGTGACGTCAGACTTATTGGAGAAAGTACTGTGACATCAGACTTATTGGAGAAAGTACTGTGACGTCAGACTTATTGGAGAAAGTACTGTGACGTCAGACTTATTGGAGAAAGTACTGTGACATCAGACTTATTGGAGAAAGTACTGTGACATCAGACTTATTGGAGAAAGTACTGTGACATCAGACTTATTGGAGAAAGTACTGTGACATCAGACTTATTGGAGAAAGTACTGTGACATCAGACTTATTGGAGAAAGTACTGTGACATCAGACTTATTGGAGAAAGTACTGTGACATCAGACGACTTATTGGAGAAAGCACTGTGACATCAGACTTATTGGAGAAAGTACTGTGACATCAGACTTATTGGAGAAAGTACTGTGACATTAGACTTATTGGAGAAAGTACTGTGACATCAGACTTATTGCAGAAAGTACTGTGACATCAGACTTATTGGAGAAAGTACTGTGACATCAGACTTATTGGAGAAAGTACTGTGACGTCAGACTTATTGGAGAAAGTACTGTGACGTCAGACTTATTGGAGAAAGTACTGTGACATCAGACTTATTGGAGAAAGTACTGTGACATCAGACTTATTGGAGAAAGTACTGTGACATCAGACTTATTGGAGAAAGTACTGTGACATCAGACTTATTGGAGAAAGTACTGTGACATCAGACTTATTGGAGAAAGTACTGTGACATCAGACTTATTGGAGAAAGTACTGTGACATCAGACGACTTATTGGAGAAAGCACTGTGACATCAGACTTATTGGAGAAAGTACTGTGACATCAGACTTATTGGAGAAAGTACTGTGACATTAGACTTATTGGAGAAAGTACTGTGACATCAGACTTATTGCAGAAAGTACTGTGACATCAGACTTATTGGAGAAAGTACTGTGACATCAGACTTATTGGAGAAAGTACTGTGACATCAGACTTATTGGAGAAAGTACTGTGACATCATTGGGCGGGAGACAATGTGGGGACATGTGGGGAATGATCAGGAAAATTAACGGCATCCATAGAAAAGAAAATCTGATGGGAAGACTGCATGCACAGATGAGGAGCAATCAGCCATGTTAGTGCAGGCCTTTGCAGGTATCCACAGCACTGCATCCCTAAGCCCAGAACAGCTAAGAAGCAGGGAGACCACGCTGGAGACAAACTGAACTACACATCAGAGGAGGCTGGGTTAACACCAACCTGTTGGATGCAGATTTCTCTTTGGCTGAGATGACGAAGACGAGTAAAGCAGCTGGCTGACTCAATATGCTATGAAATGTTTCCGACACCTATCAGACAATTCCATACAAATCTTTCTCAATTGTATAACCAGAGGAAACAGTAGTAGTCCCCATAGCTAAACCAGGAAAAGACATGTGATCTACAAATGCTTACTGGCCAATATCGCTCACCTCAAACACATATCAACTAATGGAACGTATGGTCACTGACAGACTCTCCTATGTCCTGTATAACTGGACTTTACGTTTTTTTACTAGATCAGACAATACAGGTCGGGATCGGTTCTACTCTCGCAACCAGTCATGAAGTGGAGAATGTGACCGCCCAGGGAAGTGTGATCAGTCCAACCCTTTTTAACATTATGATTAGTTCTGGAATTAAGACCACTGTATGCTGACGATGGAGGAATATGGATAAGAGGCCGCAATGTCCCCTTTGTAAAATACAGGAAGTGATCACAGGAGTGGAAGAATCGTACAAAAAGTCTATCTTTTTCATCCGGAAGAGCATTCAACGAACGTGACTATGTCATTATATGGACAGACCCTGGAGCAGGTTCCAGTAATTCAATATTTAGGGATGTGGATCAAAATAACATGGAAACACCACATAGAACAAATAATATTATTGTGTAAAAAGCTCTAAATGCAATGAGATATCTAACCGGGTACTCATGGGGGGGGTCATCACTTATGAAAGAATATTTCGCTCTCATCAGATCTAAATGTTATTATGGATGCATGGCCTATGGCTCAGCAGCCCCAGGGATATAAGAATAGTTGGACGTTATCCAAGCCGCCGCCCTATGAATAGTTGGACGTTATCCAAGCCGCCACACTAAGAATAGTTGGACGTTATCCAAGCCGCCGCCCTATGAATAGTTGGACGTTATCCAAGCCGCCGCCCTATGAATAGTTGGACGTTATCCAAGCCGCCGCCCTATGAATAGTTGGACGTTATCCAAGCCGCCGCCCTATGAATAGTTGGACGTTATCCAAGCCGCCGCCCTATGAATAGTTGGACGTTATCCAAGCCGCCGCCCTATGAATAGTTGGACGTTATCCAAGCCGCCGCCCTATGAATAGTTGGACGTTATCCAAGCCGCCGCCCTATGAATAGTTGAAATAGGGTTTCAACTCACAGGGTGAGTCCAAAAATGTCTTATATGCTGCAGCATAAATGATGTAACATGCCAGGGAGATACACTACCGTTGATTTAGAAATGTCCTTGTTTTTGAAAGAAAAACTATTTTTTTGTCCATTAAAATAACATAAAATTGATGAGAAATACAGTGTAGACATTGTTAATGTTGTAAATGACTTTTGTAGCTGGAAACGGCAGATGTTTTATGGAATATCTACATAGGCGTACAGAGGCCCATTATCAGCAACCATCACTCCTGTGTTCCAATGGCACGTTGTGTTAGCTAATCCAAGTTTATCATTCTAAAAGGCTAATTGATCTTTCAAAACCCTTTTGCAATTATGTTAGCACAGCTGAAAACTGTGCTGATTAAAGAAGCAATAAAACTGGCCTTCTTTAGACTAGTTGAGTATCTGGAGCATCAGCATTTGTGGGTTCGATTACAGGCTCAAAATGGCCAGAAACAAAGAACTTTCTTATGAAACTCGTCAGTCTACTGTCTCTAACCAGAATAGAAAGAGGAGTGGGAGGCCCCGGTGCACAACTGAGCAAGACGACAAGTACATTAGAGTGTCTAGGTTGAGAAACAGTCACCTCACAAGTCCTCAACTGACAGCTTCATTAAATAGTACCTGCAAAACACCAGTCTCAACATCAAAAGTGAAGAGGCAACTCCGGGATGCTGGCCTTCTAGGCAGAGTTGCAAAGAAAAAGTCATATCTCAGACTGGCCAATAAAAAGAAAAGATGAAGACAGGCAAAAGAACACAGACACTGGACAGAGGAAGATATGGCTTTTTCTTTGCAACTCAGCCTAGAAGGCCAGCTTCCCGGAGTCGCCTCTTCACTGTTGACGTTGAGACTGGTGCTCATTTGAGAAATGTAATCATTGAATATTGTAAGAGCTTTCATTGTCTGCTTATATTCCCCCTTTATTTATCCTACGGTTCTGACTTGGTGTTCAGGGAGAACACTGTAAGAACGACCCATGTTTTGACTTGGTGTTCAGGGAGAACACTGTAAGAACGATCCATGTTCAGACTTGTTGTTCAGGGAGAACACTGTAAGAATGACACATGTTCTGAATTCTGTCACTACATTTCAAAAGTGCTGAACACATCCGCTTTGCCCCACCAAGAGTTACATGCTAAAATCGCCACTGACCTTTAGCCATGTCATCATGTCCTGGTTACTGGGTAAAGGATACGGATTACCTTTATAGGAAAAACACAGCATTATCCGCAGAGGTGGAATAACAGGAGGGATGGGATCCCTATAACAAATCATTGGCTAAAGGCTACTGGCTGCCTTGATAGCTACAACACAGTGATATGATTAGACAAAACTCAATGATTTGCACCCTGAGTCATGAGGCATAGACTGCTGTAGCTTCTACACTATATACTGCTGTAGACTATACATTATAGACTGCTGTAGACTATACACTATATACTGCTGTAGACTATACACTATAGACTGCTGTAGACTATACACTATATACTGCTGTAGACTATACACTATATACTGCTGTAGACTATACACTATATACTGCTGTAGACTATACACTATAGACTGCTGTAGACTATACACTATATACTGCTGTAGACTATACACTATATACTGCTGTAGACTATACACTATATACTGCTGTAGACTATACACTATATACTGCTGTAGACTATACACTATAGACTGCTGTAGACTATACACTATAGACTGCTGTAGACTATACACTATAGACTGCTGTAGACTATACACTATAGACTGCTGTAGACTATACACTATATACTGCTGTAGACTATACACTATATACTGCTGTAGACTATACACTATAGACTGCTGTAGACCATACACTATAGACTGCTGTAGACTATACACTATATACTGCTGTAGACTATACACTATAGACTGCTGGAGACTATACACTATATACTGCTGTAGACTATACACTATAGACTGCTGTAGACTATACACTATAGACTGCTGTAGCTTCTACACTATATACTGCTGTAGACTATACACTATAGACTGCTGTAGACTATACACTATAGACTGATGTAGACTATACACTATAGACCGCTATAGGCTATACAGACTGCTGTAGCTGCTACACTATAGACTGCTGTATCCTCTACATTATAGACAGCTATAGACTATACACTCTAGACTGCTGTAGGATCTACACTATAGACTGCTGTAGACTGTACACTATAGACTGCTGTAGACTGTACACTATAGGCCAAACACATGCATTTAGATGATAGGGACTAGTTAGATAAAACGTGTTGACATTGTCAGCAATGTTATGAGACTTTATATCCTGATTGAACCCCAGTGACTCGTCCTCTGGTGTCTTGGCTTCTAGTCCTACATTCCTACATTTTCGTTCAATCTTGAGTGGGCGGACACGTCAGCTCACTCACCATCCAACAGAAATTATATCTGATGAGAGAGTGACATGCTGACATATCTGCTGGAGGCCAAAATCTATTTCCTGGCACTTATTTCAATCCCCATACACTCCTGCTGCCAATCATCACACCATATCCTTGCGAGACAGTTGATGTCTGCCTGCCTGAAAGCATCAGGTTCAACTTACAGTTGAAGTCGGAAGTTTACATACACCTTAGCCAAATACATTTAAACTCAGTTTTTCACAATTTCTGACATTTAATCCTAGTAAACGTTCCCTATCTTAGGTCAGTTAGGATCACCACTTTATTTTAAGAATGTGAAATGTCAGAATAATAGTAGAGAGAATTATTTATTTCAGCTTTTATTTCTTTCTTCACATCCCCAGTGGGTCAGAAGTTGTAGGATCACCACTATAGACTGCTGTAGGATCTACACTATAGACTGCTGTAGACTGTACACTATAGACTGAAAGTACGTTCACTCAATTCGTATTTGGTAGCATTGCCTGTAAATTGTTTAACTTGGGTCAAATGTTTCGGTAGCCTTCCACAAGCTTCCCACAATAAGTCGGGTGAATTTTGACCCATTTCTCCTGACAGAACTGGTGTAACTGAGTCAGGTTTGTAGGCCTCCTTGCTCGCACATGCTTTTTCAGTTCTGCCCACAAATTTTCTATAGGATTGAAGTCAGGGCTTTGTGATGGCCATTCCAATACCTTGACTTTGTTGTCCTTAAGCTATTTTGCCACAACTTTGGAAGTATGCTTGGGGTCATTGTCCATTTGGTAGAACCATTTGCATACAAACTTTAGGTGTCGGAAACTGATGTCTGAGATGTTGCTTCAATATAGCCACATCATTTTCCTTCCTCATGATGCCATCTATTTTGTGAATACGATGGTCATTATGGCCAAACAGTTCTATTTTTGTTTCATCAGACCAGAGGACATTTCTCCAAAAAGTACGATCTTTGTCCCCATGTGCTGTTGCAAACCGTAGTCTGTCTTTTTTATGGCGGTTTTGGAGCAGTGGCTTCTTCCTTGCTGAGCGGCCTTTCAGATTATGTCGATATAGGACTTGTTTTACTGTGGATATAGATACTTTTGTACCTGTTTCCTCCAGCATATTCACACGGTCCTTTGCTGTTGTTCTGGGATTGATTTGAACTTTTCGCACCAAAGTACGTTCATCTCTAGGAGACAGAACGCGTCTCCTTCCTGAGCGGTATGACGGCTGCGTGGTCCCATGATGTTTATACTTGCGTACTATTGTTTGTACAGATGAATGTGGTACCTTCAGGCGTTTGGAAATTGCTCCCAAGGATGAACCAGACTTGTGGAGGTCTACAATTTTGGCTGATTTCTTTTGATTTTCCCATGATGTCGAGTAGAGAGGCACTGAGTTTGAAGGTAGGCCTTGAAATAGATCCACAGGTATACCTCCAATTGATTCAAATTATGTCAATTAGCCTATCAGAAGCTTTTAAAGCCATGACATAATTTTCTGGAATTTTCCAAGCTGTTTAAAGGCACAGTCATCTTAGTGTATGTAAACTTCTGACCCCCTGGAATTGTGAAATAGTGAATTATAAGTGAAATAATCTGTCTGTAAACAATTGTTGGAAGAATTACTTGTGTCATGCACAAAGTAGTTGTCTTAACCGACTTGCCAAAACTATAGTTTGTTAACATGAAATCTGTGGAGTGGTTGAAAAATGAGTTTTAATGACTTCAACCTAAGTGTATGTAAACTTCCGACTTCAACTGTAGGTTACGGTCAGTTTTCTTAGAACATGTCTACGTGACATAATGGGTGACCCAACCAGCCAATGGATATGCATGCATGAACAAAGAACTGTTGATGAATGTATTAATTTCAAAGATGAGGCTTCTAGGGGTGTATGTTTAGTAGTGATCTCACAGGACACAGGAGAGGAAGACATTATCATTGCTTATTCAAGTTATATATCAAATGGATGGGGAGAAATGTGCATAATATACATGGTTAATCTCAATAAAATTACACTTTTTAAATAGGAAGAATGATGCGATTTGATATGTCTTTTAAACCTTGCATTGGTACGTTTCTCATGAATCCATTTGTGAAGTAGGGCGTATATGAATATTATTTTATAGAGCCTATAATCTGATACAGAGGCTCCAACTGAACCCTGAGATGAGAGTACATAACAACCCGAAGAGACAGAGACATTGTTGACGTGGCCACAGCAGGAGGCTAGCTTGGCCGGCCGGCCGGCTGCTTTTGTCCAGATTGCGGATAACAATCAAAATCCCTTTTCAAATATTTGCCAGACACTTACGTTGAGTTGAATAGAATAGGTATTTTTATAGCACCGTGATAAAGGACACAGATTGGTGGTGGCTCAGATATGATCCTATCATAGAGGATACACCTAACAGCCTGTCCAGCACCTGCTGAGAGCCAAGATATCACTGTCAGATGGGAGATGGGCTTAATAAGAAATGTTTGTAAAATTACAAATATAGTGATGTTTGTGGTAGCAGAAGCAGACTGTAGCATCCACCAGGTTTATTCTGATGTATGTGATAATTGTTCATACAGCAAAACATACGTACACTCAATATACAAAACATTAAGAAGTCTATGTTAGAAAGGTGATAACGTTTGGTATACTCATTGTCCGTTTCATATGTACGTCAAAACCATTCTGTTAAGAGATTGATTTGTTAAAGTTGAGATGGTGAGAGGAGATTTTAAAACGTTGCAAATGCACTAAACAAGTGACGGGATTTCAGTCTTAGCCCTCATTGAATTTTGTTAAAGTCACGTCCTCGTCAGAGGCATAGGTGTGGATCAGAAAACCAGTCCATCTGGTGTGACCACCATTTGCCTCGTGCAGCGCGACACATCTCCTTCACATAGAGTTGATCAGGCTGTTGATTGTGGCCTGTGGAATGTTGTCCCAGTCCTCTTCAATGGCTGTGCGAAGTTGCTGGATATTGGCGGGAACTGGAACACCCTGTCATATATGTTGACTCAGAGCATCCCAAACATGCTCAATGGGTGACATGGTGAGTATGCAGGCCATGGAAGAACTGGGACATTTTCAGCTTCCAGGAATTGTGTACAGATCCTTGTGACATGGGGCCCTGTATTATGATGCTAAAACATGAGGTGATGGCGGCGGATGAATGGCACGACAATGGGCCTCAGGATCTTGTCAAAATATCTCTGTGCATTCAAATTGCAATCGATAAAATGCAATTGTGTTCGTTGTCTGTAGCTTATGCCTTCCCATACCATAACCCCATCGCACGATGGGGCACTCTGTTCAAAACGTTGATATCAGCAAACCGCTCACCATACAAACGCCATACACGTGGTCTGCTTTGAGGCTGCTTAGACTTCTGCCAAATTCTATAAAATGACGTTAGAGGCGGCTTATGGTAGAGAAATAACTGTTCAATTTTCTGGCAATAGCTCTTGTGGACATTCCTGCCAATTGCACGCTCCCACAAAAGACATCTGTGGCATTGCGTGTGACAAAACTATACATTTTAGAGTGTCCGTTTATTGTGCCCAGCACAAGGTGCACCTGTGTAATGATCATGCTGTTCAATCAGCTTCTAGATATGCCACACCTGTCAGGTGGGTGGATTCTCTTGGCAAAGGAGAAATGCTTACAAACAGGGATATAAAACAATTTGAGAGAAATAAGGTTTTTGTGCATATGGAACATTTCTGGGATCTTTTGTTTCAAATATATTATTCTAACAAATCCCCTCATAAGTATACTGCCAATGGCATATTTGCTAATGAGCTCAGTGACCATTGTCCAATTGCCTGCATAAGAGATGCTAAATCCCGCCCCTGCATTAATAAACAGCTATTTTTTTAATTTTAATGTCTGATCTGGGTTGTGTCCTCTATCTCCGACTAAGATCATGCCCAACATTTTTTTTTACTTCTCTGTTTAACACTGTTGCAGATAAGCATGCTCTGTATAAAAAAAACAACATATGAAAAATTGTATGAAAAATGACAGGAAAGACATTTAGTTTGACTGATGCTACGTCTGACTGACAGTCCTTCAGGCATTTTGAGAAATAGATGTCTATCTCTGGTTAGAAAGACAAAGTCAACATACTTATTGAACTGTGTATCTGAGAATGGTGGGAATCCAGCAACCTTCTGGAAAGTAGTCAAATCCCAGCTTTCACCTGGTTAGTTTATGTCATGGAAAGAGCAGGTGTTCCTAATGTTTTGTACACTCGGTGTTGTACTATATTTATTTTTCAAGACCATTGTGTATCTATTATTACTTTAATTATTACATGTTTTACTTTTCGATGATTTCAAAATGGCCGATAAGTAAGCATTTCATTGTTAGTCCACACCTGTTGTTTATGAATATAATACCGCAGGGGTCGGTATCGGGACCTATTCTCTTTTACTATTTCTATAAATAATATTGGTCTATCTGTTAAAACTTGAAATCTTCATCTGTATGCAGACAACACTATTATGTATGACATTGCCCCAACTGTTGACCAAGCTTTGCTAGAGCTGCAATCTAACTTTTGTTGCCTTAGAGAAAGCCCTGGTTGATTTAAAACTTGATGCGGGAAAGACTAAATACATGTTGTTCTCTAAATCTCGCAAAAAAAATGTTTCAGATGGACAACATATTTATTCATTAGATGGTTCTCCCATCGATCGATTGGTTTCTCGCCTATAAAAATCTGGACATTTCAATTTAAAAAAAAAAAACATACGGATGAGTTAGTTAAAAAGCAAAGGTTTTATTTTATAGATCTTACCTCTCCTTAAATAGTAGGAAGCAGGTTGCACGGTCAACTTTCCTGCCAGTTCTTGACTATGGTGTCACCAATATTTGTTTTGCTGTATTTTACTGGTATTATATTGTATTTGATTTTAGATTTTGTCTTATGAAATTGTATACGCAGGTCTCCCATTTGAAAGAGACCCTGGTCTCAATGCTGACTCCCTGCTTAAATAAAGGTCAATTAAATCTGTTATGTAGGCTACAGTCGATCCGTCAGGGTGGTTGATGGCACTTCAATCCCAGAGAGCTCTTCTCGGTTTGCTTAATGTAGCTAAATGAACAGTATTGATAAATAAACAAAAAAGGCCTACATTCCAGAGTGATTCACTCATATTTTACCTTTTTTTTTATAAATAGCTTACTGTGTATGTCCCACCCTGAATTACAGCTTGGCTGCCACTGTTCATTTAGCTACAGTAAGCAAACCGAGAAGAGCTCTCTGGGATTGAAGTGCCATCAACCACCCTGACGGATCGACTGTAGCCTACATAACAGATTTAATTGACCTTTATTTAAGCAGGGAGTCAGCATTGAGACCAGGGTCTCTTTCACATGGGAGACCTGCGTATACAATTTCATAAGACAAAATCTAAAATCAAATACAATATAATACCAGTAAAATACAGCAAAACAAATATTGGTGACACCATAGTCAAGAACTGGCAGGAAAGTTGACCGTGCAACCTGCTTCCTACTATTTAAGGAGAGGTAAGATCTATAAAATAAAACCTTTGCTTTTTAACTAACTCATCCGTATGTTTTTTTAAAAACATTAAATCTTTCTCAATTGAAATATCCAGATTGTTGTAAGGCCTAGTTCAGGGGTATTCAACCTTGGGTCTGCGGTACTGCATGCAGTCAGCAATTTTTATTTATTTATTTTAAATGGGAAATGTGTTTATTTTTTTTCCATGTTTTTATGAATATCGGTAGCAGAATAAATGCATTTTGAATGACATACCTACAGTAGAAAAAGAGGAGAATATCTTCTTTCAACCATTTCTTAATTCCTTATGAGAAAATGACACTCATTGTAGCTAATTACACTACCAGTAGTGGAAAGTGCGGCTGGCTGCTGGTAAACTTTCTTACCAACACATGGATGACCTTTGTTTAACCAGCTAAAGAGCTGCTATTTGCAAAAAAAAAAAAAGAATCTACCAATTATAATGTGGAGACAGAGGTCAAAATTATGAAAAACTATCTACCAAATCTATTAATTTTAAAAGGTTCATTAGGCCAAATTTTCCTTGACACCATCATTCACCGGTTTGCCTGGGTGGTGGTCCCTGAGCAAGAAAAGGTTGAAGACCCCTGGCCTAGTTGGTAAAGGATAGCCTATCAATCTGTAAAGCGATGGCCACTGACCAAGAAGATAGTAAATTGTTGACATAGTACATCTATTGGTTTTAGGATTAAAAAAAAAACTAGTTATTATGTTGCTTTACCGCTGACGTCAGTTGAAAATGTGTAACATTTTATTCTTTCTACCCCTCTTTTCCCGTTACAGAAAAAAACAGAACGAATCGCGTTTGGTGTAATTTAGCCCTCGCTGTTTTCCGTAGAAATGCGTATCACGTGAGCATCAGCTGACTGACTCGAGAAAAGTCAGGAAGCAGACAATCATAAACAATTTCTTGCAAAATATCACATTTATTAACTGTAGCTAACTCGACTTAGGCTTTTATTGTCATGGAGTCGACCCTGGAGCAACACCTTGATGATACGTAAGTGATTATTTGATCGAGACTCGTACAAAATATTTACATTTCGTGAAAACATTCCTGAAATATGTTTCCATATCGTTTTGATAGCATGAAGAATCCAGCCATTGTCGGAGTTCTCTGCACGGACCAGCAAGGACATATTCTAGGCTGTAAGTAGTTAGACCATTTTCTTGTTGTTTTCATTATTTATCTTATTGTTCAGCAGGCAAAAATTTGACTGACGACCGCACGCAGTCGTCGTCATCTTCATAGTGGGAAATGCTGCTGGCTAACGTACACTATTTTCTTTGCTGTCCATGTATTGGCATTCTCTTATTCCGATTAACATTTGACACTTCAACAAAATACAAACGGAATGTTAACTGGCTTCATCACAGTTGCAGCCGACAGTATTTGTCGTCAGTTACAACACGTTACATACAGGTGTTAGGAGCATGCTATAGTTAATTAACACAGGTGGCTGCCTCTCTTCTGTCTGTCGACCGTAAACACACAGTAACATGGCGATATGACCGTGTGGGAACACTAGCCCCATGAATGTGTGTAGTAATTAAACCTTTTTAGTTTTTTGGAAATAATTTCTCCCTGATATGAAATATACGTTCCTTCTGTTTTGAAAAACCGCACAGTAAGCGAATGCGTGTTCACGTTTTAGACATTTAGCAGACGTTCTTCTCCAGAGAGACTTACAGTTAGTTAGTACATGTTCATAGTTTTTTTAGTACTGGTCCCCCGTGGGAATCAAACCCACAACCCTGGCATTTCAAGCGCCATGCTCTACCATCTGAACTACACGGGACCAACAAATAGGGTTGTCAAACTATTTTATACTTTTTTTGAAAACACTTTTTTAAATAAACTGCTTTAAAAAAAAATGTTTTACCTTAAACGTCAATTATCTAAAAACACGTAAAATCCTCTTTTGTGTTCTGCCCGTCATCAGTTGAGACATGCTATTGAATACAGGGCTTAGCTAATGTATCAGGTCCACTTTCTATACTAGTGAACTTATCACCAGATCAACCTACATTATTCTCTCTTCCATATGACTGAATCTGAGTCTACTTTGTCTCCTTGTGTCTATTTCAGGTCGTGGCTCTCTGTCTGATGAGCACGGGGGAGTAGTGTCTGTACTGGCCAGACAGGCAGCCTCTCTCACCAGAGACCCTACAGACAGCCCCACAGTGTGCCTGGAGTCAGATTCAGGGTGAGGAACCACATCCATTCAGGAGTCGATATTAGGGAGAGTTCCTTTTGCATTGCTTGGTTCCCCGGGTTGGTAGAGATTTCATTTTGGGACCTATAAAATGTGCAAACTCTACCTTGCCGTGGTACCTGGCGATGCAAAACGAACTCTCCTCAGATAGTTATATGACCAGTTTAACTGGTCAAGTTACTAGTCCCGTGTAGCTCAGTTGGTAGAGCATGGCTCTTGCAATGCCAAGGTTGTGGGTTCGATGCCCACGGGGGACCAGTATGAAGAAATTATAAAAATGTGTGCATTCACTACTGTAGGTCGCTCTGGATAAGATCGTCTGCTAAATAATGTAAATGTACTTACAAATGGAGCTTCAAGCACCGTGGATCTTAAAGTATTGGATAGATAATGATGCAAAGTATTCCCAGCCTTTTAAGACCTGACATGTTATCATGCTAATACCTTTGCAAGTTTTTCACATCACCATGGCAGGCATAGGTAGGAACTAAGGGTGGATTTGGGACTCGACTGGGAGTTTATCTGCAAAGTGCATGTCTTGTCTAGTTAGGTTGTCTTTGACTGTGTTGCCACCTTGTGGATCTAAGTATGTGCACGGCTTCATATAGTTCCCTGAACACATTGCACTGTGCATATCTCTGAGCAGTCAAAACAACTCATTTGAAACTAGGTTCAAGACATATGCATAAAACTTTGATCCCCCTGTGGGCAACATGCTATATTCATAATGAGGGACAGTTGAAATGGGGAAAGATCGTATGGCAGCATCCTGTAGATGTAAATTACACCATGACATCCTGACAATGGTATGTCGAGCTGGTCAGTTTCTGCTGATCTAGGATCTGTTTTGTAGTTTAGTAATGTCTTGATTGAGATGCATTTGATTGGCCACACGCCATATTGTTTGTTTGTTTTTCCCCACAGGAATATTCTAGTGAGAGCACATGGAACCATCACAGTAGCTGTTCATAAGATGTCGTCATGAAGACACCTAATGAAGATGCAGGAGTCTATTTCTGTTAGTAAAACTGTTTTGCTCACTAATGCGAAATAATCCCACACAATACAAGGTCTGGATCTGGGAGGTTGCAATCAGGTGTCAGATGACTGCATTTTCGCTTCTTCTTGCACTATCTGTTTGGCCAAGAATCATATTTAAAAGTCCAGTCCATACTATTTGAGTTATGTTTTGTATAAGTCAATAGGTCTGATCAGTTTTTTGGGCCAATATTTGTTGACCTGGCAATTACTTTTCTGCAATAGTGTCTGATTCCAAATTCATGTAGATATATTGTGTCCATACTAATATTAAAAGCAATGCAACATCAATATGCAATTAGTCACTAGTGTTATGGTGTCTGTTCTGTAGTAAAAAAAGCATACTGCCATCTCAGGGGGGCTTGGTTACATCATACTGTACTGTTCTGGTTGGACTCAGAATATTCTAGTTTTTAGTGCAAAAGAATGCCCCACTTGTAGGATACTTGACTTGACCTGAGAAACATGAACATTGATTCCTCATCTCAGTTCACTCTCTTTAGTGATGTGTCTGTTTTCAAATGTGAGGTGTGACAAATTTCCCTCTTGTGGGATGAGTAAGTAAACATGACCTACAAACCAACAGGAGTTGAACATTGAGTCCGGGCCACCCCTCATTGAGTCCGGGCCACCCCTCACATACCCCATTACAGCCTGAAGGCCACCCCAGTCGCCACCCCTCACCAATACAGGGTCAGCCCCTGGAGCAAATTAGGGTTAAGTGCCTTGCTCAAGGACACATCAACAGTTGTATTTATTTATTTTTTTACTTGTCGGTTCAGGTTTTCAAACCAGCGACCTTTCGGTTACTGGCCCAAAGCTCTAAACGCTAGGCTACCTGCCGCCCCTAATGTCAGAGGTCAATGACGGTCATTTGTGGCTGCGTCCCAAATGGCATCCTATTCCCAATTAACTATACTTTTGACAAGCTCCCTAAGTAGTGCATTGAATAGGGAATAGGGTGACCAGTACAGTGCTTACTCAAGTATCTCAAGTGTGTATCATGTATCACACCCCCCCCCCCCTCCGTTTGATCTATTCTGAAAATAAAGAGAATATTTATTTCACTGATGAGTTAATTGACATGTGGAATTTAGCCATCAGTGCTCCCTCAAAAAAATTAGTTCTATCACACATTTGACTGTGAGATATGTATAGTTAATCTACTCTCTCTTTCGCTTCCTTCCATCTCTCGTTTAATTATTATTTTGTACTTTAGTGAACATTCACAGTTCGCATGTCTTCACTGTCCCAGCAGGTGCCCAGTTCAATGCATTTCTAGGGCGTTTCAGATGGATCAACTTTAACTGGGATATGGATTAATCTTCTGACCTTCTCCATGTCAAGGGTCTATTATTTTCTCCTTTAGACGGTTCAGCATTTCTTTAGAGGTAATTATGTGCAAATAATAGGCCTGGGTGTGGCAGGTCCTATTCGTGTCAAAACCTAGAAAAGTTATATGGTTTTATACCATTATATAATCTCTAATTATTACACAATTGGAGGTCAGGTCACACAGATAAGATCTTGCGCAGATCTTGCACTGAAGTTCCTCTGCAGTGGATGGGATGGCCGATTAGCTGCAGCGAGAACACTGTAGTCAGCGATATCGCCTGGGCTGCTTGTCTGTGTCAACCTGCAGAAAGACTCACCCCAATCTCCGACTCTGACATGGTTCACGCACTTCTCAGCTAATAGTCTCTATATATCTCAGCTAATAAACTCTATATTCACCTACTGGTCAAGAGAGTGTTTTTAGCATGATGTTTTGACAACAGAACAGACGTTGGTTTTCTACGTTGGGAGATTTTCGGAGTGAGCTCCACGTTTCAATCACGTGTCAGTCCCTGTGGAGGGCGGCTTTGGTTCACTCCACCTCTCACTTCATCGCCAATGTGCTGTTGACTGTTGATGTGGTAGCGGCTGAGTCGCAACTCCGAGGACGGTATTCACACGCTGAACTAAAGTTATTATGGCGCCTTCACCCTCCGTGCCCTCAAGTGAACGGGTCCTGTTCTGTCGAATTATATGCCAAGGAAACTTCTCCAAGTAGGCCTCCTATCAAGTGCACTATCAAAAGGATGGATCGCGCACCTCAAGTGTAGGAATCTCCATCTCCTTGAGCGCAGAGAACACCAGCGTTGTTATTTACTGAAGTTGCTATTTAAAATCAAGAGGGAAATTGGTCAAAATCTTATAGAAAATTAAGGTATGTATATAAGTATACTAAATAGACTATTTCATTCTTCATGAATCAATAGTTATTGTTCTAGACAAGTGTTTTTGCATTTATGTATTTTTATAGGGCTTTAGGGAGATGCTTTTTTATATATTTTTAAAACTCACAAATACATAACAATTTAGTGTTTTCCCACCGGGCACAAATTGATTGCATCAAGTTGTTTCCACGTCATTTCAACGACACACAACCCAATGGGATGACATTTAATCAACGTGAAAAACTGATTGGATTAGCAAAAAGTAATCGATGTAAAGGAATTCAGGGAATGTTTGTCGGTTGTTTTTTTTTTACCAAATGTTTTACCCACAGTGAGCTCAAAGTATTGGGACAGTGGCACATTTTTTTTTGTTTTAACTCTGTATTCCAGCACATTTGATTTGAAATTATACAATGACTATGAGGTCTAAAGTGCAGACTGTCATTTTAATTTGAGGGTATTTTCATCCATAACGGGTGAACCGTTTAGAAATGTCAGCACTTTTTGTACAGCACTTTTTGTAGTCAACATTAGCAATGTACCGTTCAAAGGTTTGGGGTCACTTAGAAATGTCCTCGTTTTTTAAGGAAAAGCACATTTTTTTGTCCATTAAAATAATACAGAGGCCCATTATCAGCAACCATCACTCCTGTGTTCCAGTGGCACGTTGTGTTAGCTAATCCAAGTTTATCATTTTAAAAGGCTAATTGATCATTATAAAACCCTTTTGCAATTGTTAGCACAGCTGAAAACTGTTGTGCTGATTTAAAGAATAAATAAAACTGGCCTTCTTTAGACTAGTTGAGTATCTGGAGCATCAGTATTTGTGGGTTCTATTACAGGCTCAA
The DNA here is from genome assembly GCA_023634145.1 of Thymallus thymallus. NCBI lineage: Eukaryota > Metazoa > Chordata > Actinopteri > Salmoniformes > Salmonidae > Thymallus > Thymallus thymallus. The sequence continues at coordinate 32,893,690 of CM042400.1, forward strand.
ATGGCCAGAAACATATAACTTTCTTCTGAAACTCGTCAGTCTACTCTTGTTTTGAGAAATGAAGGCTATTCCATTCGAGAAATTGCCAAGAAACTGAAGATCTCGTTCAACGCTGTGTACTACTCCCTTCACAGAACAGCGCAAACTGTCTCTAACCAGAATAGAAAGAGGAGTGGGAGGCCCCGGTGCACAACTGAGCAAGAGGACAAGTACATTATAGTGTCTAGTTTGAGAAACAGACGCCTCACAAGTCCTCAACTGGCAGCTTCGTTAAATAGTACCCGCAAAACACCAGTCTCAATATCAACAGTGAAGAGGCGACTCCGGGATGCTGGCCTTCTAGGCAGAGTTGCAAAGAAAAAGCCATATCTTCCTCTGTCCAGTGTCTGTGTTCTTTTGCCCTTAATCTTTTATTTTTATTGGCCAGTCTGAGATATGGCTTTTTCTTTGCAACTTTTCCTAGAAGGCCAGCATCCCGGAGTCGCTTCTTCACTGTTGATATTGAGACTGGTGTTTTGCGGGTACTATTTAACGAAGCTGCCAGTTCTGGTTAGAGCCGTTCTGTGAATGGAGTAGTACACAGCGTTGTACGAGATCTTCAGTTTCTTGGCAATTACTCGCATGGAATAGCCTTAATTTCTCAGAACAAGAATAGACTGACGAGTTTCAGAAGAAAGTTCTTTGTTTCTGGCCATTTTGAGTCTGCAATAGAGCCCACAAATGCTGATGCTCCAGATACTCAACTAGTCTAAAGAAGGCCAGTTTTATTGTTTCTTTAATTAGCACAACATTTTTCAGCTGTGCTAACATAATTGCAAAAGGGTTTTCTAATGATCAATTAGCCATTGGAACACAGGAGTGATGGTTGCTGATAATGGGCCTGTACGCCTATGTAGATATTCCATTAAATATTGTCTGTTTCCAGCTACAATAGTCATTTACAACATTAACAATGTCTACACTGTATTTCTGATACATTTGATGTTATTTTAATGTATAAAAAATTTGCTTTTATTTAAAAAACAAGGATGTTTCTAAGTGACCCCAAACTTTTGAACGGTAGTGTACATAGAGTATTTTAGGGGACCAATAGTATTGGGACAAATTCACTTATACTCTATGTGTATTAAAGTAGTCAAACATTTAGTATTTGGTCCCATATTCCTAGTAAGTAATGATTACATCAAACTTGTGAAGCACAAATATCATACCACCAAGACATGCCAACCTCTCACCATTACAATAACAGGGGAGGTTAGCAGTTTTTGGTTGTCTGTAACTTTCTCACTCATCGTTATTCACAATTCATTCAGGACTATCCGTAATCATGGTAGTTTTTATTTGCAATAAAAGTGACTCAAATTACATAATACATTATTTACCATTCATTTCTATTGGGCAGAAAATAATCTAAAACAACCAGAAAATGCATCAAATAAGTTTGTAGAGTCATTGTGTGCTAGGAATATGGGACCAAACATATAAGTGAATTTGTCCCAGTACTTTTGGTTCCCTAAATTGGGGGGACTATGTACATAAAGTGCTGTAATTTCTAAATGGTTCACCCGAAATGGATGAAAATACCCTCAAATTAAAGCTGGAGAGTCTGCACTTTAACCCCACAGTTATAATTTCAAATGCAAAGTGCTGGAGTACAGAGCCAAAAATTGTCACAATGTCTCACTATCCCAGTAGGTTTGGAACTCACTGTAAATCCAACAACATATTTCAATCTTTGTTCATTTAAAGTTGAATTCATGTTAGTTGACAACTCAAATATAGAACTAGACGTTGAACTGATGTCTGTGTCCAGTGGGTTGTTTTTGGCTAATATTAATATTATCAATAATATTTATGATAGCTGCCACTGCCACACAATAGACGGGTTGGTTGTTTAGCAACAAAGTTTGAACATCAGTCAAAACGCCTCAAAACAAGACATTGCATCAAGAACCAGATAAAACTAGCTGAAATGAGCTACCTATGATTCCCCACATGGCAACGTCTTATCATTGTTGCTAGCTATCTGGCCATCCAGAATCACAACGACACACTACGTTCTGCCCCATTGAAGCGCTTGCATTGTTTTCGTGACATTGTCAGCTTGTCATGATGCCAGGTAGTGTAACAAGGCGCAGAGCAGGAGTTGCGATAAGACATGTTTATTATGTCAAAAACAAACGACAGAAACACAAACTGGTGTCCACACAAGGAACACACGCAAGAAACCATAAATAGAATACCCAATTAGAGACAACTCAAGGCAGCTGCCTCTAATTGGGTATCAACAAACTCAGCATAGAGTTCACTGGAACTCTCCTGTCAGGTCCTGACTGTGGCCTCTCGACTCCCATAGAGAAGTCCACAGAGGCCTGCCTTCAGTCAGAACCGGACACCAGTCAGAACCTGACCACAGCTAACCCGTTTATATGTTGGAATTTCAATCTTGTGAGACTTGGAGTGCTGGAGCTTTTTAATAAATAAAGAAACAATTGATATGTTGGATTCACCAAAAATCTACGTTAAAGAAGATTACTAAATCAGATCAAACTTTTAAGTTGCATTTAAAGTTAGATTTGATTTGGCCTTATTCTATAACTTACATTTTTGTTTGAGATGAGTTCAACATATCAATTGTTAATTTGTAAACAAAATGGAATTAAAGCCAAACTAAGTCAGTGGAACAGATTGAATTAGTAAAAGATATAAAAAAACAATTCAACATGACTTCTGTAATACAGTAAATAGCGTAAAGTTATCTTATAAACTAATGTAACATTCAACCTTAAAATGAGTAACACATCATGGACACATTTTGAGGTGACTGTAACATTTCTTCTTCTGTAATCATATAAAGCGTACATGTTCAAGATAGCGTGCAATAGTCAGAATCTCGAACTGCATTGATCACTTGCATCATGTATTTATAATGTAATCTCAACTACAATCCAGGTCACTTGGTTCTGCTATTAGATGAAGCACAGTGATATCACAATAATCTGTTGTTTAAATAAACTAAGTATCTGACATTGTATTCCCATTTGAACTTTGCTGTGCTGTGCTTTTAAATGGTTGAAAGTGCAGTGATAGACATTTGGGTGACGACTAAACCAAAAATCAGACTTCGTTTTTCCATTGGAATTTGGTTGTGCTTTTAGATGGTTGAAAGTATAGTGATAACACATTGGAAATTCAATTAACTTGTGGCTGTCTTTTTGAGTGGGTGAAAATAGGTTGTAATCTCATTGATCACCTTCTCAACCAAATATTACCCAATTATCCATGTTGAAATGACGTAATGTGCCCAGTGGGATGTTAATTCAAACAGCTAGTGGTTAGTGATGATGTGTTTGTTCCAAACAGAGCAACTGGTCCAGCAGAGTTTTATACAGTACAATACCTCTCTATGAGTTCACATTTACAATACTGTGGTGGTGTATGCTCCAGATCTGGGTTTGGTCCAGACCTGGGTTTGATTGCCTGCCCTTGTGCATGCTGATCTGTCTACTACCTCCACTGACCATCTAGATATTTGTTTCCAGATCCTCTCAAGACTGTGGCTGCTTATGTGTGGGCTTCAAGAGGTACTCAAGCTAACTTGATCTATCTGATCTAGCAACTTTTGAAGCCTATATTTCTTTTAACATGACTTCTTGTTGTTTATTTAGCTTAGCAAGCACTTTGAGATGTATGAGTTTACAATACTCTGGTGTTTGAGTTTACAATACTGTGGTGTATGAGTTTACAATACTGTGGTGTATGGTCGTTCCATTCTCTTCTTCAGGGATAATAAACTAAGCCATAAGCTTTTCAACTAACCACCAAGCAGCTTCTTAGCAACGTAATCTCACCATTCCTCATGACTAATGTATTTTGCTTTTCTCATTAACACCAAAAGAGCTGATTCAAGAATGTGGGAACGTCAGATTGGCTGTTAGTGTTGTATTGTATTACTGTAATGTGGAGTCCACTGCGGAGGCAGAGCTACAGTAGTGATGGATATATGGTCACAAAGCTTGTTCGTACAGTAAAGACCTATCAAAGTGAATTCAATAGAAATTTGAAGCATGTCTGTGGATTTAGGTAATACGTTGGATGACAAAGATTTGTTTACGTTGATGACTTTTTGGTAAATCCAATTAGTTTCCCATTTTGATTCAATGTCATAAGATGGAAAAAAATGTTTTTGTTGTTGTTGATATGACGTGGAAACAACAGTGATTCATCCAGTTTGTGCCCATTGAGAAAGCTTCTAACCACAGGAGGTTGGTGGCACCTTAATTGGGAAGGACTGGCTTGTGGTAATGTCTGGAGCGGAATCGAATGGGGAGTGGGGAGAACAAGTATTTGATACACTGACGATTTTGCAGGTTTTCCTACTTACAAAGCATGTAGAGGTCTGTAATTATTATCATAGGTACTCTTCAACTGTGAGAGAAATCCAGAAAATCACATTGTATGATTTTTAAGTAATTAATTTGCATTTTATTGCATGACATAAGTATTTGATACATCAGAAAAGCAGAACTTAATATTTGGTACAATTAATATTTGGTGAAATTACAGAGATCATATGTTTCCTGTAGTTCTATACCAGGTTTGAACACACTGCAGCAGGGATTTTGGCCCACTCCTCCATACAGGTCCTTCAGGTTTCGGGGCTGTCGCTGGGCAACACGGATTTTCAGCTCCCTCCAAAGATTTTCTATTGGGTTCAGGTCTGGAGACTGGCTAGGCCACTCCAGGACCTTGAGATGCTTCTTACGGAGCCACTCCTTAGTTGCCCTGGCTGTGTGTTTCGGGTCGTTGTCATGCTGGAAGACCCAGCCACGACCCATATTCAATGCTCTTACTAAGGGAAGGAGGTTGTTGGCCAAGATCTCGCAATACATGGCCCCATCCATCCTCCCCTCAATACGGTGCAGTCGTCCTGCATTCACACTGATATAGGTGCTAGGCCTAGTGTAAATTGCATTATGGCTGAGCATGGACATGCCAAACATTGTCAATAAGCAATATTAAATTAATTATTGATAAGGCCTAAAAAGAGAGCAAATATTTCTAATCAAATTCGAAATAAAACAACTTTTTTTAAATAGGCCATGTCACACTTACAGGCACCATCATTTCTCCCCATGGACATATAATATTAAAACAATACAGACTATGAATAGTTTTACTCACATCCAACACATTTTTAGATTCTTCAAATTAGCCACCCTTTGCCTTGATGACAGCTTTGCACACTCTTAACCAGATTCATTAGGAATGCTTTTCCAACAGTCTTGAAGGAGTTGCCACATATGCAGAGAATGCTTTTTATTTTATTTATCCTGGCACGTCAGTTAAGATAGATGGATAGATTGATAGATGGATAAGTACTTTATTGATCCCCGAGGGGAAATTTCTTTGTCAAGCAGCTACAACAAAACCCCAGGGCAGGTGCAAAATGCCACAACGAAAGTACACAAAAGACAGATACACGATACATGATACATAGAGCGACAATATGAAAAGGTATAGGAATCTAAGAAGTCTGGAGTGCAAAAAAGCTATAAAAAGACATTGCATCGTATGGGTGGATGGCTGAATATGTACACTATACAGTCGTGGTCAAAGTTTTGAAAATGACACAAGTATTGGTCTCCACAAAGTTTGCTCCCTCAGTGTTGATGATGGCAATTTGCATATACTCCAGAATGTCATGAGTGATCAGATGAATTGCAATTAATTGCAAAGTCCCTCTTTGCCATGAAAATGAACTTAATCCCCCCAAAACATTTCCACTGCATTTCAGCCCTGCCACAAAAGGACCATCTGCCATCATGTCAGTGATTGTCTCGTTAACACAGGTGAGAGTGTTGACGAGGACAAGGCTGGAGATCACTCTGTCATGCTGATTGAGTCAGAATAACAGACTGGAAGCTTTAAAAGGAGGGTGGTGCTTGAAATCATTGTTCTTCCTCTGTCAACCATGGTTACCTGCAAGGAAACACGTCCCGTCATCATTGCTTTGCACAAAAAGGGCTTCACAGGCAAGGATATTGCTGCTGGTAAGATTGCACCTAAATCAACCTTTTATCGGATCATCAAGAACTTCAAGGAGAGAGGTTCAATTGTTGTGAAGAAGGCGTCAGGGTGCCCAAGAAAGTCCAGCAAGCACCAGGACCGTCTCCTAAAGTTGATTCAGCTGCGGGATCGGGCCACCACTAGTGCAGAGCTTGCTCAGGAATGGCAGCAGGCAGGTGTGAGTGCATCTGCACGCACAGTGAGGCGAAGACTTTTGGAGGATGGCCTGGTGTCAAGAAGGACAGCAAAGAAGCCACTTCTCTCCAGGAAAAACATCAGGGACAGACTGATATTCTGCAAAAGGTACAGGGATTGGACTGCTGAGGACTGGGGTAGAGTCATTTTCTCTGATGAATCCCCTTTCCGATTGTTTGGGCCATCCGGAAAACACCTTGTCTGGAGAAGACAAGGTGAGCGCTACCATCAGTCCTGTGTCATGCCAACAGTAAAGCATCCTGAGACCATTCATGTGTGGGGTTGCTTCTCAGCCAAGGGAGTGGGCTCACTCACAATTTTGCCTAAGAACACAGCAATGAATAAAGAATGGTACCAACACATCCTCCGAGAGCAACTTCTCCCAACCATCCAAGAACAGTTTGGTGACGACCAATGCCTTTTCCAGCATGATGGAGCACCTTGCCATAAGGCAAAAGTGATAACTAAGTGGCTCGGGGAACAAAACATCAACATTTTGGGTCCATGGCCAGGAAACTCCCCAGACCTTAATCCCATTGAAAATTTGTGGTCGATCCTCAAGGCGGGTGGACAAAGAAAAACCCACAACTTCTGACAAACTTCAAGCATTGATTATGCAAGAATGCCATCAGTCAGGATGTGGCCCAGAAGTTAATTGACAGCATGCCAGGGCGGATTGCAGAGATCTTGAAAAAGAAGGGTCAACACTGCAAATATTGACTCTTTGCATAAACTGAATGTCATTGTCAATGAAAGCCTTTGACACTTATGAAATACTTGTAATTATACTTCAGTGTACCATATTAACTACTGGCATAAAGATCTAAGAACACTGAAACAGCAAATTTTGTGGAGACCAATACTTGTCATTCTCAAAACTTTTGACCACGACTGTACATTGGTGGATGGGGCATGGTTAACTAATCTATACAGGACGATGGCAGAGAAATACTTCAATAGCTAAAAGTGCATATGATATGAGTGAGGGTAATAATAGTTGACTTAATATACAGACTGGTTAAATGAACAAGGAAGTGAATATTTTGCATGGTTAAATTAACTGTACAGTTAAATGACAGGAAGAGATACTTAAATAGCTAAATATGTGTATGATATAATTTAGGGTAATAATAGTAATTCCCTTATAATACAGACCTTCGTGCGCAGGGTTTAATTACAGATAAATGCACATATTGCACATTCGATATACTAAAAGCAATGAAAAAAGATACAACTGACAGGATACTAATATGAATTCCTGAGTGAATGACTATGTAAGTTCAGTCCAAGAATTACAATATTGCATGTGATATGATATAACAACTGTACATTAATATGTATATACAGACCTGAATGAATAAATAAGTCCTGACTGAATGAGTGATTATAGACCAGAGTTACTCACGGATGGATGCAGAATTGTTAAACTAGGTCCTAACACCCCAACAGTTCCAGGTCTATGTTGACGACGGCATGGCACCCCGGTGAGTCATTAAATAGTCTAATAGCCGCCGGCAGGAAGGACCTCCTGTAGCGCTCTCTGGCACACCGTGGTGGGATCAGTCTGTGACTGAAGCTGCTCCTCTTCGTCATAACCATGGCATGCAGAGGATGGGTGATGTTGTCCATGATGGCCAGCAGTTTGGCCAGGATCTGTCTCTCCGCCACCTCCTCTAGAGTGTCAAGGCTAATCCCCAGAACAGAGCTAGCCTTCCTGATCAGCTTATTTACCTGAGAAGCATCACCAGCTTTGATGTTTGCTCCCCAGCACACCACTGCAAAAAAGATTGCACTGGCCACCACAGACTGGTAGAAGGTATGCAGTAGTTTACTGCACACGTTGAAGGACCTGAGCCTCTTCAGAAAGTAGAGTCGGCTCTGGCCCTTTTTGTGCAGAGTCCCGGTGTTACCAGCCCATTCCAGCCTGTTGTCCATATGGACTCCCAGGAACTTGTATGACCCAACCATTTCCACATCCATCCCCTGTATAGGGACTGCAGTCAGTTGGGCCTTGGTTCTCCTGAAGTCCACCACCATCTCCTTTGTTTTGCTGATGTTGAGCTGAAGGTGGTTCTGCTCACATCACAACACAAAGTCATTGATTGCGCTCCTGTACTCCTCCTCACCCGTGATGCACCCTACAATTGCGGAATCATCCGAGAACTTCTGTAGGTGGCATGTTTCAGAGTTATATCTGCTCACTGCCCATTCTGACACGCAGCTCTGTAGATGCACAAATTGTGGCCTACCGGTCAGGTAGTCCGTGACCCAGGAGACTAAGGGTGCTTCCACTTTCATCCTCTTACCCAGTAGCACCTGTGTTGTCCAGGTGAGAGTAGGCCCTCTGCAGAAAGTAGATGATTGCATCATCCATCCAGATGTTGCGCTGATATGCGAACTGCAGGGGGTCCAGTGATGTACACACCAGGGGTCTGAGGTGAGCGAGGACTAACCTTTCCAGGGTCTTCATGATGTGGGATGTTAGCACTACAGGTCTGAAGTCATTCAGGACAGTGGGGGGCTCCTTCTTGGGCACTGGGACGAGGAAGGGACCCTTTCTAGGCTCAGGCTAAGGTTGAAAGGTCGCTGGAGTATTCCACACAGTTGGTCAGCACAGACCCTAAGCACCCTTGGGCTGATGCCATCAGGGCCCGCCGCTTTCCACTGATGTAGTCTCTCCAGCTCTCTCATCACTTGGTTGGTGGTGAAAGCCAGCCCAGGTGGGGAGGTGGGGGAAGGGGGGTGTTGAGGATCAGTCCAGAGGGAGAAGGGGCAGAGGAGGGGTCGCAACAAATTCTTATTTACAATGACGGCCTACACCAGCCAAACTCAGACAACGCTATGGGACTCCCAGTCACAGGTTGTCTGTAGTGATGCCTCTAGCACTGAGGTACAGTGTTTTAGACCACTGAACCACTTGGGGGTGGTTTCTTTACCGCAATTCGACCATGAAGGCCTGATTCACACAGTCTCCTCTGAACAGTTGATGTTGAGAACAGTTCATGTTGAAATGTCTGTTACTTGAACTCTGTGAAGCATTTATTTGGGCTGCAATTTCTGAGGCTGGTAACTCTAATGAACTTATCCTCTGCAGCAGAGGTTACTCTGGCTCTTCCTTTCCTGTGGCGGTCCTCATGAGAGCCAGTTTCATCATAGCGCTTGATGGTTTTTGCGAATGCACTTGAAGAAACTTTCAAAGTTATTGACATTTTCCGGATTGACTGACCTTCATGTCTTAAAGTAATGATGGACTGTTGTTTCTCTTTGCTTATTTGAGCTGTTCTTGCCATAATATGGACTTGGTCTTTTACCAAATAGGGCTGTCTTCTGTATACCAACCCTACCTTGTCACAAAACAACTGATTGACTCAAATGCATTAAGAAGGAAAGAAATTCCACAAATTAACTTTTACCAAGGCACACCTGTTAATTGAAATGCATTCCAGGTGATTTCTAGGCTACTCTTGTTCCATGTGCATATTGTCAGTGTGCCTCACGGCTGGAATAGGCTGCGTTTTCTGCTGTCAAAATTCCTACCATAACCAACTGTGCTACCACCAAAACCAGCTTTTGGTTGGTCTTAAATATCCCTGTCAGAAATGAGCACTTTCGATAGTAGAGTGTATGCAGCTGCTGTTGTTAGTAGCCTACAGTTGATCAGACTGAAGAATTGTCTAGTTTCCATGCAGTACAGCATGTCAGATCAGTAATGTTCAGGTGTAGGTTGATACAAGCAAAAACTCTTTACATAAATGTTGTATTTGTCGCAGTGCAACACTGCGATTTCTATGAATCTGATTGGTCAAGACAGCCTATAGGGACTAGGTCAGTGACCTGGCAGTCTGGAATCAAGCTTCTACCACCAAACCATAAGACCGCTAAATAGTTAACCAATAGCTACCCGGACTATCTGCATTGACCCTTTTTGCACCTAACTCTTTTGACTCTTTTGATCACATATAGTACAGTGCCTTCAGAAAGTATTGACACCCTTGACTTTTTGTTGTTACAGCCTGAATTCAAACTGGATTAAATATGAGTTTTTTCTCACTCGTCTACAGACAATACCCCATAATGACAAAGTGAAAATATGTTTTTAGAATTTTTAAAAAATGTATTTAAAATAAAAGACGGTATCTAACTCAGCTTTTATGATGAAGATAAAGACAGCCCCTCTACAGACGGTCTCTAACTCAGCTTTTATGATGCTGATATAGACAGCCCCTCTACAGACGGTATCTAACTCAGCTTTTATGATGCTGATAAAGACAGCCCCTCTACAGACGGTATCTAACTCAGCTTTTATGATGCTGATAAAGACAGCCCCTCTACAGACGGTATCTAACTCAGCTTTTATGATGAAGATAAAGACAGCCCGTCTACAGACGGTATCTAACTCAGCTTTTATGATGCTGATATAGACAGCCCCTCTACAGACGGTATCTAACTCGGCTTTTATGATGCTGATATAGACAGCCCCTCTACAGACGGTATCTAACTCAGCTTTTATGATGCTGATAAAGACAGCCCCTCTACAGACGGTATCTAACTCAGCTTTTGCATTCTCTGAAGATGATGAAAGCAAGAAATCATATTTTTCCACTCCTGTTCCCGAGTGAATAGTTAGCCTACATTTGGTGTATCTTTTCACTATTAAGGCTATGTGAGAGGTTATAGACCTACAGTCAGTCCACATTGTCCTTTTTGCCTCTGTGGATCGACAGTTATAGGCCCTAAAGCTTAGGCTCACGCACTATTGCCAGATAGCCTAAAATAATTAATTAAAAACCTCAATGTTCTACAAGAAATTCTACAAGAATAATACATTTATTGATCTTTTTAAGGTATTGTGTTTTCTTTATTCAACCCGAGCCCTTCATCCACACAATACTTCATGACCCTAAATACGCTCGCCCCGCGGATATAACCGCAGGGACTGCAGTTATAAGTCAACCCGCACATAACTAACACACAAACACACCCTCCAACCCCACCCACACAATAAATAGCACATCCTCCTGTACTAGGGGCTCTGTACATGGCTGGTTCAGCCCTACAGCACTAGGGGCTCTGTACATGGCTGGTTCAGCCCTACAGCACTAGGGGCTCTGTACATGGCTGGTTCAGCCCTACAGCACTAGGGGCTCTGTACATGGCTGGTTCAGCCCTACAGCACTAGGGGCTCTGTACATGGCTGGTTCAGCCCTACAGCACTAGGGGCTCTGTACATGGCTGGTTCAGCCCTACAGCACTAGGGGCTCTGTACATGGCTGGTTCAGCCCTACAGCACTAGGGGCTATGTACATGGCTGGTTCAGCCCTACAGCACTAGGGTTGTGGTGGTTCAATGTATGTCATGCATTCCAGAGGTGACATTTAGCTTACCTCAGCCCTGGCTTGTAGGAAGGAAATTCAATCTGTCGTGCTCTAGTTTGAACCAGTTAGCTCTTAAGGCAAAATGTGGAGTTATATTATAATGCACCAATGCAGTGTGATGACTTGACAGTACTTGTGGGACAGCTCAAACCGACTTCCAAATGTCTTCTCAATGATGCTGTTGTCTGTTTTATTATCTGAGGACTATAGTTCACCCTGAGTGATCTTTTAGGCTTATGATAACTATGGGAAGACATAAGAACGTTTACCCATCCTGTCATGAAGACAGCTCCCTTCTCTTCATACTCATGTTTTGATGGGTGGTTATTTTAGTATGAAACTATGTATTCAGTCAGGGAACGTTTTATGTCAAGACAAGTCACACTGTTGCCATGATTTTCACTTTATCTAACCTTTATCGAACCAGAAAAGTCCCTTGAGGTTAAAAACCTCTTATGCAAAGGTGATTTTCATGTTATTTCTAACTTGTGTGTGTCTGTCTGTCGTTACAGGTGCCAGACTAACCTTGAGACAACTGTAGATATACCTCCTATCCACACAGCAGAGGATGATTCTACAATAGACAGTTCTCACTACTGCTTCACAGCCCGCCTTTCATCATGCTTCCTAAAGAGAACAACAGGTATAGCACCATACACCTCTACCTGTCCCAATCCTGTCCTTCAACTTGTACTTCCATGTGTATTTCCACGTCTACTTCACCTGTCCTTCCCCATGTCCTTCCACCTGTTCTTCTACCAGTCCTTCCCCCTGTGTTTTGACTTGTCCTACAACCTGTCCTTTGTGTCTTTAGCTATTTACTTGTCAAAATATTACATTCTGTTTTTCAATTCACACACACACACACACACACACACACACACACATTTCTTACCATTGAATTATCCAGCGTCATTTTCTAATGAGTCTGTTACAAACATTCCAAAATCTAATATGTGGAAATAGTAGTAGCATGGCGGTGGTAGACTCTAATTCCTCTCTCGTGACTCTCATTTCATTTTTTTTGGTCATTTAACCTTTTAACTAGGCAAGTCAATTAAGAACAGATTTTTATTTACAATGATGGCCTACCAAGAGGAAAAAGGCCTCCTGTGGAGAAAGTGCTGTATATGGACAAAACACACATCACAACAAAATATGGACTAAAGCATCGCTCTCTATCTCTATCTCTATCTCTCTATCTCTATCTCTCTCTCTCTTTCTCTCTATCTCTCTCTCTCGCTCAATCCAATTCAATTTGACTTCAACCCCTTTTAAACATTGAGTGTTTGAGCTACAGACTGCAGGGTTGTTCCATTGTATTCATTTATTTTTTCTGCATACCAATAGTCTGTGTCATTATCAGGAGCTGAGTTAGAGTGGTGTTTGTTAGACAAGGGCGGATCCTGAAAATGGTTCTTCTCACAAAAACATCTGTAAAGTCCAAACAGTTTGAGCTACAACTGTTTGTGAGGCTAGCTGAGACTCACACACACATACATTTCGCTCTATGACGCTCACCAGCTACACAAGAGTCGTTAAAAGGTAAGGGGTTCTTCTACATAGAAGATCATAGGACTGGAATATGTTCCGGGATTCATCCGATGGCATTGAGGAGTTTAGTCACCGGCTTCATTAATAAGTGCATCGACACTTATTAGGCTAGAGCTGCCACTTTCAAGGAGAGGGACACTACGTTTATAAGAAATCCCGCTACATCCTCCTCCGAACCATCAAACAGGCAAAGTGTCAATACAGGACTAATATCAAATCCTACTACACCGACTCTGACACTCGTCGGATGTGGCAGGGCTTGCAAACTATCACAGAGTGCAAAGGGAAACCCAGCCGTGAGCTGCCCAGTGATGCGAGCCTTCCAGACAAGCTAAATGCCTTCTATGCTCGCTTCGAGATAAGCAACACTGAGCCATGCATGAAAGCACCAGCTGTTCCGGACGACTGTGTGATCATGCTTTCCATAGCCGATGTAACAGATTAACATTTATACTGATTACCAGGATGCTGACCAGCTGGCAAGTGTCTTCACTGACATTTTCAACCTCTCCCTGACCCAGTCTGTAATACCTACATGTTTCAAGTAGACCACTATAGTCCCTGTGCCCAAGAATGCCAAGGTAACCTGTCTATCGCCCCATAGCACTCACATCTGTAGCCATAAAATGCTTTGAAAGGCTGGTCATGTCTCACATCAACACCATCATCCCAGACACCCTGGACCCACTCCAATTTGCACACCTCCCTCTGCAACTGGATCCTGTACTTCCTGATGGGCTGGCCCCAGGTGGTGAGGGTAGGCAACAGCACATGACCCTCATCCTGTACTCCCTATTCACCCACAATAGTCGTGGACTACAGGAAATTAAGGGCAGAGCACACCCCCATATTACGAAGGTGTCTCTACGTAATCTCAAGGGAGGGGTTGGTATGAAGTACACTTCCTTCTAGCATGGTGCTGGGTGGTACCACTTCAACACAGGTGATCAGCGTACTTGTTTACCAATGGTCTTGGTAAGTGGGTGGTAACACTTCAACACTTACTATAAAGCAGGTGACAGCGTACTTATTTACCAATGGTCTTGGTAAGTGGGTGGTAACACTTAGGGTTGAAGTCGGAAGTTTACATACACCTTAGCCAAATCATTTAAACTCAGTTTTTCACAATTCCTGACATTTAATCCTATTAAGAATTCCCTGTCTTAGGTCAGTTAGGATCACTACTTTATTTTAAGAATGTGAAATGTCATAATAATAGTAGAGAGAATAATTTATTTAAGCTTTTATTTCTTTCATCACATTCCCAGTGGGTCAGAAGTTTACATACACTCACTTAGTATTTGGTTGCATTGCCTTTAAATTGTTTAACTTGGGTCAAAAGTTGCAGGTAGCCTTCCACAGGCTTCCCACAATAGGTTGGGTGAATTTTGGCCCATTCCTCCTGACAGAACTGGTGTAACTAAGTCAGGTTTGTAGGCCTCCTTACTTGCACACGCTTTTTCAGATCTGCCCACAAATGTTCTATTGGATTGAGGTCAGGGCTTTGTGATGGCCACTCCAATACCTTGACTTTGTTGTCCTTAAGCCATTTTGCCACAACTTTGGAAGTATGCTTGGGGTCATTGTCCATTTGGAAGACCCATTTGTGACCAAGCTTTAGTTTCCTGACTGATGCTACAATATATCCACATAATTTTCCTTCCTCATGATGCCATCTACTTTGTGAAGTGCACCAGTCCCTCCTGCAGCAAAGCACCACCACAACATGATGCTGCCACCCCCGTGCTTCACGGTTGGGATGGTGTTCTTCGGCTTGCAAGCCTCCCTTTTTCCTCCAAACATAAGAATGGTCATTATGGCCAAACAGTTCTATTTTTGTTTCATCAGACCAGAGGACATTTCTCTAAAAAGGACGATATTTGTCCCCATGTGCAGTTGCAAACCGTAGTCTGGCTTTTTAATGGCGGTTTTGGAGCAGTGGCTTCTTCCTTGCTGAGCGGCCTTTCAGGTTATGTCGATATAGGACTTGTTTTACTTTTGTTTAAATGTATTTGTCTAAGGGGTATGTAAACGTCCGCCCTACAATTGTATATACAGTACCAGCCAAAAGTTTGGACACACCTAGTCATTCAAGGGTTTTCCTTTATTTTCTACATTGTTGAATAATAGTGAAGACATCGAAACTACTGTATGAAATAACACATATGGAATCATGTATTAACCAAAAAAGTGTTAAACAAAGTAAAATATACAGTGGGGAGAACAAGTATTTGATACACTGCCGATTTTGCAGGTTTTCTCACTTACAAAGCATGTAGAAGTCTGTAATTTTTATCATAGGTACTCTTCAACTGTGAGTGACGGAATCTAAAACAAAAATCCAGAAAATCACGTTGTATGATTTTTAAGTAATTAATTTGCATTTTATTGCATGACATAAGTATTTGATACATCAGAAAAGCAGAACTTAATATTTGGTACAGAAACCTTTGTTTGCAATTACAGAGATCATACGTTTCCTGTAGTTCTTGACCAGGTTTGCACACACTGCAGCAGGGATTTTGGCCCACTCCTCCATACAGACCTTCTCCAGATCCTTCAGGTTTCGGGGCTGTCGCTGGGCAATACGGACTTTCAGCTCCCTCCAAAGATTTTCTATTGGGTTCAGGTCTGGAGACTGGCTAGGCCACTCCAGGACCTTGAGATGCTTCTTACAGAGCCACTCCTTAGTTGCCCTGGCTGTGTGTTTCGGGTCGTTGACATGCTGGAAGACCCAGCCACGACCCATCTTCAATGCTCTTACTGAAGGAAGGAGGTTGTTGGCCAAGATCTCACGATACATGGCCCCATCCATCCTCCCCTCAATACGGTGCAGTCGTCCTGTCCCCTTTGCAGAAAAGCATCCCCAAAGAATGATGTTTCCACCTCCATGCTTCACGGTTGGGATGGTGTTCTTGGGGTTGTACTCATCCTTCTTCTTCCTCCAAACACGGCGAGTGGAGTTTAGACCAAAAAGCTCTATTTTTGTCTCATCAGACCACATGACCTTCTCCCATTCCTCCTCTGGATCATCCAGATGGTCATTGGCAAACTTCAGACGGGCCTGGACATGCGCTGGCTTGAGCAGGGGGACCTTGCGTGCGCTGCAGGATTTTAATCCATGACGACGTAGTGTGTTACTAATGGTTTTCTTTGAGACTGTGGTCCCAGCTCTCTTCAGGTCATTGACCAGGTCCTGCCGTGTAGTTCTGGGCTGATCCCTCACCTTCCTCATGATCATTGATGCCCCACGAGGTGAGATCTTGCATGGTGCCCCAGACCGAGGGAGATTGACCGTCATCTTGAACTTCTTCCATTTTCTAATAATTGCGCCAACAGTTGTTGCCTTCTCACCAAGCTGCTTGCCTATTGTCCTGCAGCCCATCCCAGCCTTGTGCAGGTCTACAATTTTATCCCTGATGTCCCTACACAGCTCTCTGGCCTTGGCCATTGTGGAGAGGTTGGAGTCTGTTTGATTGAGTGTGTGGAGAGGTGTCTTTTATACAGGTAATGAGTTCAAACAGGTGCAGTTAATACAGGTAATGAGTGGAGAACAGGAGGGCTTCTTAAAGAAAAACTAACAGGTCTGTGAGAGCCGGAATTCTTACTGGTTGGTAGGTGATCAAATTTTTTTTTTTTAGATTCCGTCTCTCACAGTTGAAGTGTACCTATGATAAAAATTACAGACCTCTACATGCTTTGTAAGTAGGAAAACCTGCAAAATCGGAAGTGTATCAAATACTTGTTCTCCCCACTGTATCTATGCACGCTAAAGGCCAGGTACTGTATATCTATGTACGCTAAAGGCCAGGTACTGTATATCTATGCACGCTAAAGGCCAGGTACTGTATATCTATGCACGCTAAAGGCCAGGTACTGTATATCTATGCACGCTAAAGGCCAGGTACTGTATATCTATGCACGCTAAAGGCCAGGTACTGTATATCTATGCACGCTAAAGGCCAGGTACTGTATATCTATGTACGCTAAAGGCCAGGTACTGTATATCTATGCACGCTAAAGGCCAGGTACTGTATATCTATGTACGCTAAAGGCCAGGTACTGTATATCTATGCACGCTAAAGGCCAGGTACTGTATATCTATGTACGCTAAAGGCCAGGTACTGTATATCTATGCACGCTAAAGGCCAGGTACTGTATATCTATGTACGCTAAAGGCCAGGTACTGTATATCTATGTACGCTAAAGGCCAGGTACTGTATATCTATGCACGCTAAAGGCCAGGTACTGTATATCTATGCACGCTAAAGGCCAGGTACTGTATATCTATGCACGCTAAAGGCCAGGTACTGTATATCTATGTACGCTAAAGGCCAGGTACTGTATATCTATGCACGCTAAAGGCCAGGTACTGTATATCTATGCACGCTAAAGGCCAGGTACTGTATATCTATGTACGCTAAAGGCCAGGTACTGTATATCTATGCACGCTAAAGGCCAGGTACTGTATATCTATGCACGCTAAAGGCCAGGTACTGTATATCTATGTACGCTAAAGGCCAGGTACTGTATATCTATGCACGCTAAAGGCCAGGTACTGTATATCTATGTACGCTAAAGGCCAGGTACTGTATATCTATGCACGCTAAAGGCCAGGTACTGTATATCTATGTACGCTAAAGGCCAGGTACTGTATATCTATGCACGCTAAAGGCCAGGTACTGTATATCTATGCACGCTAAAGGCCAGGTACTGTATATCTATGCACGCTAAAGGCCAGGTACTGTATATCTATGCACGCTAAAGCGTGGGTGTTCAGACGACAGTGAACTGACACTAAGTGTACAGTAAATTTACATTAAACTGGTAAATGCAATTAAATAAACCAAAGGTTCTCCAAACAACGTTTCCACTTGGAGAATGAGAATGGTATGAATGTGCATCATATTTAATGAATTATAAAAATGTCCGTAACCAAACATTATCAAGTTGTAGAAACATCTCAAGGATGATCAATGGAAACAGGATAAACATGAGCTCAATTTCGAGTCTCATAAAAAAGTGTCAGAATACTTAAGTAAATGTGATATTTCCGTTTCTTATTTATAATATATTTGCTTTGTCATTATGGTTGTATTGTGTGTAGATTGATGAGGGAAAATAAATATTTAATCCATTTTAAGATACGTCTTTAACATAACATAATGTGGAAAAAGTCACGGGGTCTGAATACTTTCCAAATGTACTGTACACACTATACACTAGGGATGGGCATTTAAAATGATTCCACTATTCGAATTATATCCAATATTTTTTCGAATATTTGAATATTCGAAAATGTTTGAATGCTGCTGCCGTTCCATTGTGTAATCAGCCGGACATGACGCAACGCATTCAGTGACAAGAACTGTGACTGTTAAGCTATTAGAATAAATAACAGTTAAATAAACAACATAAATGCAAGATAAATTTATTGAACATGACGAAAATACATTGAACTTGGTCTTCAGAAGTAGACAATAACGCCTTGCCTACGATTGAGTTAAATAAAAAGTAAAAACGTACATTGAACAAAATTAAACACATTATGTAGGCTATCCTTTAATGTCCTTTATAAAAACAAAAGATACACATGTAGAATTATAACCTATTAATTTGCAGAGATCAATCCTTGGAACTGGGATCTTAGAGGCTACGGCGCACAACGACAGATTAAATCCGTTCACAAAACTCAGAGGTAGCAGGTCTTTTATCATTGTGGTGATCAACTGCGTGATGTGCCGCTTCTTACCGGGTCACAGCTTCGCTTCAAGGTAGGAGATGAGGTGATGCGGGTCTGCATTTGTTTGTCCTGTGACAAAGTTGTTTCTTTATGCTTCAACCTCATGTGGTTTTACATTGATGTGGTAGACTTGTGGTACACTAGCTTGACATTGCATATTTTACATTTAACATTTGTTTGGTTGTCAACATGATGAAATACCTCCACACCTCGCTTCGCTTGCTTGCCATTTTTCCGGTTTTGAGCGCCAAATGACAGACTGCAGCAGAACGCAGAATGGCCGTCCTTTTCTGCTTATTATTTATTAAATAACTTAAAACATCACAACTCTTATAATACATGACACATGGAACACTTCATTTCATATTACATTTTACGAAAGTTTAAAAAAACAAAAATCATTTGAACTACCGTCATAAGTATTCGAAACAAGTATTCGAATACTAACTTAATTTAGGATATTCGAGTATTCAAGTAATCGTGCCCATCCCTACTATACACATCAGTACACTATGTACGCAATACACACTATACACATCTGTAGACAATACACACTATACACATCAGTACACTATACACATCATTACACAATACACATCAGTACACTTACACATCAGTACACTATACACCCTATACACATCAGTACACAATACACATCAGTACACTATACACACTATACACCTCAGTACACAATACACATCCGTATAATATAGCCATCAGTACACTATAAAAATCAGTACAAAATACACATCCATACACTATACACATCAGTACACTATATAAACTATACACATCAGTACACAATACACATCAGTACACTATATACACTATACACATCAGTACACTACACATCAGTTCACCATACACATCAGTACACTACATACACTATATACACATCAGTACACTACACATCAGTTCACTATACACATCAGTACACTACATATACTATATGCACATCTGTACACTATACACATCAGTACACTATATACACGTCAGTACACTACACATCAGTACACGATATATACTATATGCACATCTGTACACTATACACATCAGTACACTATATACACGTCAGTACACTACACATCAGTACACGATATACACTATATACATCAGTACACTATATACACTATACACATCAGTACACTATATACACATCAGTACACTATACACATCAGTACACTGTCAACTACAATACATAGACAGAGGTCGTGCACCTTTCTACTGAGACGTCCAACTCTCACTGAATTTCCTTACAGATAAGCAGATAATCCCCTCAAACTCAACCCTTGACCTCAAAGCCAGTTCCACTGCATTTTTTCATTGTTCCCTTCTAGACAGGGATTGATTTAGACCTGGGACACCAGGTGTGTGCAGATTCATTATCAGGTAAAACAATACCAGCAGGCTCCGTAACTCGTAGGGTAAGACTCACAGATGAACCATTGGTCTTTAGCACAATCTTTAGCCTGCATTACCACTCAATGCATTTAGATGCAATTGTCATTTGTGGCCTTATACTGTATATCTGGCTGTCCATTTGTCTGCCTTTGTGGAATATATATTGGGGTTGCATGATGCAAAGGATCATCCGAGGACAAAAGAGGAATTGTGGTCAGTCATAGGGGTGCAAAACTCCGGTAACTTTCTTAAAATTCCCATGTTTTCCAGTATACCTGGCCAGAGGATTCTAGAGTTCCTGTATATTCCCTTGTGCTTCTGAGACTCTTCCAACAGTGATTTCTGGAAAACCTGTGAATTTTGGGATAATTACCACAATTTTGCACCCCAGTCAGTCAGGACCCAACACCTATTAGGGTACTGATTTGAATGACCCTCTGTAGCCCAGAGACTTTGACCTCTGTCCAGGGCTGTGTCAGCAATCAATGAAGTATGGAATATGTTGCAACGTGTTGGTGGTTGTATCAGAGGATATGCATTTTACTTGAAGACTGCAGACTCGGCACTTATCGAGATAATAGTTTACTGAGGACACAGGATCTGCAGGCAATGTCTAACATAGATGTTTCTGAAGAAAATAAGCATGTGCAGATACCAGTCAATGCAGTTGCAGGGAACTAGGATGGGTTGGCAGTATTCATGGAAATTGTGTTTTTTCTTTCTGCTTTTTGGGTTAAAGTTTCACCAACACAAAACATTGGCCACGTTCCAGTTGATTTAATATATCAGCTAACCCCAACTGCGCAGTCAATGACGTGGCATGTAACCATTGGTTGATCTAATGCAACATCTGCAATCTAGTCGGCCTGGAACCAGTACCTTCCAAGTCTGTTTCCATGTGAAGGCGTTTTTACACTGAACAAAAATATAAACACAACTTGTGTTGGTCCCATGTTTCATGAGCTGGAATAAAATATCCCCATACGCACAAAAAGCTTATTTCTCTAAAATGTTGTGCTCAAATTTGTTCACATCCCTGTTAGTGAGAATTTCTCCTTTGCCAAAATAATCCATCCAAGCTGATTTAAAAAGCATGATCATTACACAGGTTCACCTTCTTACACAGGTGCTGGCTGAGTTAGCTACCAAAGCCAGGGAGGTGCGGGAGCTTCACCGGGGCGAGGGAGAGACAGGGAAATACAATAGAAATATAGCGTGATAAATCCGAAATAGATACACTTTATGACCAAAAAGTATGTGGACAACTGCTCGTCGAAAATCATGGGCATTAATATGGAGTTGGTCCCCCCTTTGCTGCTATAACCCCTTTGCTGCCTCCACTCTTCTGGGAAGGCTTTCCACTAGATGTTGGAACATTGCTGTGGGGACTTGCTTCCATTCAGCCACAAGAGCATTAGTGAGGTCAGGCACTGATGTTGAGGTCAGGGCTCTGCGTAGGCCAGTCAAGTTCTTCCACACCGATCTCAACAAACCATTTCTGTATGGACCTTGCTTTGTGTAGGGGGGCATTGTAATACTGAAACAGGAAAGGTCCTTCCCCAAACTGCTTCCACAAAGTTGGAACCACAGTATCATCTAGAATGTCATTGTATGCTGTAGCGTTAAGATTTCCCTTCACTGGAACTTAGGAGCTTAGCCAGAACCAGGAAAAACAGCCCCAGACCATTATTCCTCCTCCACCAAACTTTGCAGTTGGCGTTATGCATTCGGGCAGGTAGCGTTCTCCTGGCATCCGTCAAACCCAGATTTGTCTGTCGGACTGATAGATGGTGAAGGGTGATTCATCACTCCAGAGAATGCGTTTCCACTGCTCCAGGGTCCAATGGTGGCGAGCTTTACACCACTCCAGCCAACGTTTGGCGTTGTGCATGGTGATTTTAGGCTTGAGTGCGGCTGCTCAACCATGGAAACCCATTTCATAAAGCTCCCTACGAACTGTACTTGTGCTGACGTTGCTTCCAGAGGCAGTTGCAACTGAGAACAGATGATTTTTATGCGCTTCAGCACACAGCGATCCCATTCTGTGAGCTTGTGTGGCCTACCACTTCACTGCTTAGCCGTTGTTGATCCTAGACGTTTCCACTTCACAATAGCAGCACTTACAGTTGACCGGGGCAGCTCCAGCAGGGCAGAAATGTGACGAACTGACTTGTTGGAAAGGTGGCATCCTATGACGGTGTCACGTTGAAAGTCACTGAGCTCTAAAGTAAGGCTGCCAATGTTTGTCTGTGGAGGTTGCATGGCGGTGTGCTCGATTTTATACACCTGTCAGCAACGGGTGTGGCTGAAATAGCAGAATCCACTAATTTGAAGGGGTGTCCACATACGTTTGTATATATAGTATATATTCCAGATGTCAGTCAGCTAGTGCGCTGGCTCTCAGTTGGATAAAGTTACTCCTGTAGTCTACTTCAGAGAACATGCGAGAACAGGAGAACAGACGAGGTACTATACTATAAGAGCAAGCCACTGATGTTAGCACGGCACCAGAGCCTGCCCGCTAGTTAACACAGCCACAAAGACTGTGAAGAGCATGAGGATGCTGCCTGGCCGCACATGTCTCATCTGTTGAGCTCGCTAACGAGCTAGCATACGAACTCAGTAGCATTTAGTAGATTCTCCATATGACTTAGAGAAATAATGCATTGTGGGTAGTTTAGAAGATATCTGGAAATAACTTAGTTATATTTTTGGGTTATTACATATTTATTATGTTTGTAGTTAGGTAGGTAGGTAGGTAGCCTAGCGGTTAGAGTGTTGCGCCATTAACCAAAAGGTCACTGGTTCAGGCTGACCCTGTAAGTTGGCTGTCATTGTAAATAAGAATGTGTTCTTAACTGACTTGCCTAGTTAAATAAAGGCTAAATAAAAAATAGGTTAACAGATTGTGACTACAACTAAGTTTGACCACACTGTGTTGTTACTTTGGTGAGTAAAAACTTTTTAACACTTTACTTGGCTCATCGTGCTCTAGCGACTCCTTGTGGCGGGCTGGGTGCCTGCAGGCTGATGTTTCCTCCAACACATTGGTGCAGCTGGCTTCCGTATTGAGCGAGCGGGTGTTAAGAAGCGCGGCTTGGGGGGGGTCATGTTTCGGAGGACGCGTGACTCAACCTTCGCCTCTCTCGAGCCCGTTGGGGAGTTGCAGCGATGAGACAAGATCGTAATCATGAAATTGGGGAGAAAAAAAAGCAGTAAAAAATACACCAAAAAATATAAAATAAGAAAGTGTTGCATTGTTACGGTTTGTTTGCAGCGAGCCCAAGGCTGCCAAGCTTAACCTGTTCAGGAGGAACAATGCCTGTATGAAGACGGAGGAGGAGAAGACAGAGAAGGAGATCCAGTATGAGGACCCCCCGGATGGTGGCTGGGGCTGGATGATTGTACTTCACTGCTTCTTGGTACGGCTTCTTTCCTGCTCTTTGGGATTTTGGAGGTTTACGAAATGTTCCACACGTTTCTAGCATTTCTTGAAATAATTGTTGATATGTTATACAATTACACAGGGTTGGGGCCTGATTCCGTGTCGATTTGGAAAGTAAACTGTAATCTGCCTCTCTCTATCCGTCTGTCGTGCCTCCAGGTGAACGTGCTGGTGATGGGGACCCTAAAAAGCTTTGGGATCTTCTTCGTGGCGTTCCAGGATGAATTTGGAGGGTCAGCAGAGAGTATCAGCTGGATCGGCTCCATCATGTCTAGTCTGCGGCTCTCTGGAGGTCAGAGATCACATGACATGAAAACATTCAGAAAACTACTGTATGTGTGTGTGTGTGTGTGTGTGTGTGTAAGTCAGATTTGTTTGTGTGTGTGTGTCGCGCTCAAGGTCAGAGTTCACATGAAACCAAAGTCTGACTACGTCACTTGTCCTTCTGGGTCTGGTGTATGACTCTTGTGTTACATCGCCTTAACCACTGAGAACATCTAACACCTGTCTTTCTGACTAAGAACTTAGTGGATGGATGGATGGATGGATGGATGGATGGAAGGATGGATGGATGGATGGATGGATGGATGAACAAATTATCGGACACATTTTCAAGTTTGTCTGTTTGTTCCTGTGTAGGTCCCCTGGCCTCTGTAGCGTGTGCGAAGCTGGGTAACAGAGTGACCTCTATAGCTGGGGCTGTGCTGGTCAGTGTTGGCTTTCTCATGAGTATCTTTGCCACCAGCGTGGTATTCCTCTATATCAGCATGGGGCTGATTGTAGGTAAGATAACAAGTTAAAAGCTCAAACAGTTAAAAGAGGTTAAAGGTTAAAGTGCTACCCCATGCTACAAGCAGAGTAGTCCTGGGTCCTAATACTTAATAGTATACTCGAGTATTTCTATATATTTTATTTGATTAGATATACTAGCATCTGTCTAGCATTTGTGTTTTGGTGACAAATCACGTTTTTAATGAAGAAATCTGAATCATAAGTATATGATCATAAAGATATCATGTATCCCCTCTCAGGCCTTGGTTTTGCGCTCCTGTACCAAGCCACCTCAGTTGTCACGGCAACATATTTCCGCAAGAGGTTAGCGACGGCATACTCCATCGGGCGGTCTGGGATGGGCTTGACCTTCGCCCTCGCCCCCTTCACTCAGCTTCTGCTGGAGCGGTACGCCTGGCAAGGTACACACACACACACACACACACACACACTGTGTCTGTTGGGGTGTGGGAAGTATTTCATGATTTATAATTTAATTATGTGAATATTATGCATATCTCACACGTCTACTGTATCATCATGCTATTCTAGATTGACCCTGTAAAGAATCTGTCACACGTCTACTAAGCCTGTAACACCCCTATGCTCCTCCCACAGGAGCTCTGCTGATCCTGGGAGGCCTGATGTTGAACCTGGTGGCCTCTGGGATGCTGCTAAGACCCATCCATGTGAAGCCTCTGCCACCCCCGTCCTCAACCTCATCTTCATCCATCCAAAAAAGCCCTCTGATAGGTCCAGAGAAGGAAAAGGACCGCCCTGAGAATGGATGCTGCCTTAACGGATCCACGCCATTAACCAATGGCATCGCCAAATCAGACTCTTCTCCTTCCACTCCTCCGCCCCTCCACTGGGACGCTGAGACCCCAGAGAAGGCCACAACCCCTGGGCTGGGTCAGAGCAACCATGGCCACACACCAAACCCTGAACTGACCAAGTGTGTCCAGAGAAGGCAGGTGAACGAGAAGGATCAGGAGTCATCCCCCACCATGCCACTCACAGACACCTCCAGTCCTGTGGAACAAAACGGTACTATTAGCATAAACGGTTCTGCTGTGGTTGGATTCTCCTCGCCGAACGGCACCAACACCATGGATGACCCCATCCCGCCGTTTGTGAAAAATAAAGTCCTGGACTTCTCCCTGTTGAAGAATCCCTTCTTCTGCATCTACACCTGGTCCCTGGTGTTCAGCCAACTGGCTTACTTCATCCCCTACTTCCACCTGTCTGCCCGGGCCAGAAACCTGGGCATCGACGCCATGGACGCTTCCTTCATCATCTCTGTGGCAGGTGAGTTTCACCTGGTCAAATCATAAATCAACCAACAGGCAGAATCTCATGTAACACTTTATTTTGAGAGTCCCACATAGGTGCTGAGATTTAGTAGATGAAACAGGGATATTGTATTTTATTTCAACCAGACACTCATTTGTCCCAATAAATCTAGAAATCTAAATGAACACCATCAAGCAATCAATTGACAATCAGTCTGGAAAACTACACTCTTAGAAAAAAGGTTTGGTTGTCCCCTTTTTGTTTCCAGGTAGAACTCTTTTGGGTTCCATATAGAACCCTGTGTGTAAAGAGTTTTACATGGAACTCAAAAGGGTTCTACTTGGAACCAAAAAGGGCTATTTAAAGGGGGACAGCCGAAGAAACATTTTATGTTCAAGACACCCCTTTTAGGTTCTAGATACCCCTTTTAGGTTCTAGATAACCCTTTTAGGTTCTAGATACCCCTTTTCTTCAAAGAGTGTAATAATAGAATCAGGGACTATTCCTCTTTGAATGTAACCTACTGTAGCTTAAAATGCCTTGTCTTCAGTCTACTTAGTCAGAGGTAGAACCAGACAACTTACTTTTCTTTGCAGTGCTGTCGTAGGACAGATTTTGTTTTAGAAGTGATGAAAGAAAGTCCTCAGCTAGTCTAGGCTAGTGTATGAATTATTTGTGAGTACTGTAGCAGCTCAGACTCAGACCCTGCAGTAGTGTTACGTAACACATGCCCTTATATAAAACCTGAACTTTGGCCCAGTGGCCCGAGCCATCGGGTTCAGCTCAGTAGTATTCCCATTGAAGAGGCTGAGGCCATTCCGTATGAAAACCAGGCATGCGTCCCAAAGGAAACCCTATTTCCTATATACGGCCCTAGTAAAAAGTAATGCACTAAATAGAGAATAGGCTGCCATTTGGGGCGCACGCCAGTATTAACATTTCTCTCTGCCAGACCACCCGTCTGCTTGTACACCCATGCATGCTGTAGTTAAACCCGGGTGGTTAAACCTGCTTCATGAATTATCGAATGACACACTGTTCCAGTACCATGTTAGTAGGTTATATGGGTCTTTGCTGTGCATTGGCAGGTGATATACAGCAGTTGGCATTCACTATGTCGATGAGTCCTAAATGGCACCCTATTCCCTACACAGTGCACTACTTTTGACCAAATCCATAATAGGGTGGCATTTGGGACGTCTTTAGTGGAGTGTTGAATTTGGTACAGAGTTATGGTAGTCTGTAACTAGTTCTGCTGAATGGTTTCCAAGATAATGTCTGTTGCCACAGTCCCGTGTGTAGTAATGGTTTCCAAGATAATGTCTGTTGCCACAGTCCCGTGTGTAGTAATGGTTTCCAAGATAATGTCTGTTGCCACAGTCCCGTGTGTAGTAATGGTTTCCAAGATAATGTCTGTTGCCACAGTCCCGTGTGTAGTAATGGTTTCCAAGATAATGTCTGTTGCCACAGTCCTGTGTGTAGTAATGGTTTCCAAGATAATGTCTTTTGCCACAGTCCCGTGTGTAGTAATGGTTTCCAAGATAATGTCTGTTGCCACAGTCCCGTGTGTAGTAATGGTTTCCAAGATAATGTCTGTTGCCACAGTCCCGTGTGTAGTAATGGTTTCCAAGATAATGTCTGTTGCCACAGTCCCGTGTGTAGTAATGGTTTCCAAGATAATGTCTGTTGCCACAGTCCCGTGTGTAGTAATGGTTTCCAAGATAATGTCTGTTGCCACAGTCCTGTGTGTAGTAATGGTTTCCAAGATAATGTCTGTTGCCACAGTCCCGTGTGTAGTAATGGTTTCCAAGATAATGTCTGTTGCCACAGTCCTGTGTGTAGTAATGGTTTCCAAGATAATGTCTGTTGCCACAGTCCCGTGTGTAGTAATGGTTTCCAAGATAATGTCTGTTGCCACAGTCCTGTGTGTAGTAATGGTTTCCAAGATAATGTCTGTTGCCACAGTCCTGTGTGTAGTAATGGTTTCCAAGATAATGTCTGTTGCCACAGTCCCGTGTGTAGTAATGGTTTCCAAGATAATGTCTGTTGCCACAGTCCCGTGTGTAGTAATGGTTTCCAAGATAATGTCTGTTGCCACAGTCCTGTGTGTAGTAATGGTTTCCAAGATAATGTCTGTTGCCACAGTCCCGTGTGTAGTAATGGTTTCCAAGATAATGTCTGTTGCCACAGTCCTGTGTGTAGTAATGGTTTCCAAGATAATGTCTGTTGCCACAGTCCTGTGTGTAGTAATGGTTTCCAAGATAATGTCTGTTGCCACAGTCCTGTGTGTAGTAATGGTTTCCAAGATAATGTCTGTTGCCACAGTCCTGTGTGTAGTAATGGAAGGAATATAATGATGTCAAATCTTTTGGTTCTGGGTTCTGAGATTAGGGGATGGGAGTGGTATGTGTATTAATGTAGGTCTAACCCAGAGGTTTATGGGCCGGGGTCCAATAGAGTCAGTGAATGCCAGCCAGACAAAGACAACAAGTGGGTATGTATGTCTCTCTTTTGCCCAGAGTACCCCTAAAAAAAGCAGAGGGCTCCCGACCAGGGTGCCGCAGAGAACATTAGTGGATGGCCTATGCTCTGAGTTAACCCTATCAGTCCCGAGACCCCAGGAAAAAATGGATTTTCATTTACAGTTGAAGTCGGAGGTTTACATACACAAATACATTTAAACTCAGTTTTTCACAATTCCTGACATTTAATCCTAGTAAAAATCCCCTGTCTTAGGTCAGTTAGGATCACCACTTTATTTGAATAATGTGACATGTCAGAATAATAGTGATGATTTATTTCAGGTTATATTTCTTTCATCACATTCCCAGTGGGTCAGAAGTTTACATACACTCTATTATTACCCTCACTCATATCATACGCATTTTTAGCTATATTAAGTATTTCTCTGCCATCGACCTGTATAGTATAGTTAACCATCTAACATCCGCCAATGTATAGTGTACATATTCAGCCAACTACCCATACTATGCTATGTCTTTTTATAGCTTTTTTAGCACTCCAGACTTCTTGTATTTCTATACTTTTTCATACTGACGCTCTATGTATCGTGTATCTGTCTTTTGTGTATTTTCATTTTGCACCTGCCCTATGTTTTGTTGTAGCTGCTTGACAAAGAAATTTCCCCCCGGGATCAATAAAGTACCTATCTATCTATCTTAGTATTTGGTAGCATTGCCTTTAAATTGTTTAACTTGGGTCAAACGTTTCGGGTTGCCTTCCACAAGCTTCCCACAATAAGTTGGGTGAATTTTGGCCCATTCCTCCTGACAGAACTGGTGTAACTGAGTCAGGTTTTGTAGGCCTCCTTGCTCGCACACGCTTTTTCAGTTCTGCCCACAAATTGTCTATAGGATTGAGGTCAGGGCTTTGTGATGGCCACTCCAGTACCTTGACTTTGTTGTTCTTAAGCCATTTTGCCACAACTTTGGAAGTGTGCTTCACGGTTGTGATGGTGTTCTTCGGGTTGCAAGCCTCCCCCTTTTTCCTCCAAACATAACGATGGTCATTATGGCCAAACAGTTCTATTTTTGTTTCATCAGACCAGAGGACATTTCTCCAAAAAGTACGATCTTTGTCCCCATGTGCAGTTGCAAACCGTAGTCTGGCTTTTTAATGGCGGTTTTGGAGAAGTGGCTTCTTCCTTGCTGAGCGGCCTTTCAGGTTATGTCGATATAGGACTTGTTTTACTGTGGATATAGATACTTTTGTACCTGTTTCCTCCAGCATCTTCACACGGTCCTTTGCTGTTGTTCTGGGATTGATTTACACTTTTGCACCAAAGTAAGTTCATTTCTAGGAGACAGAACGCATTTCCTTCCTGAGCGGTATGACGGCTGCGTGGTCCCATGGTGTTTTTACTTGCGTACTATTGTTTGTGCAGATGAACGTGGTACCTTCAGGTGTTTGGAAATTGCTCCTAAGGATGAACCAGACTTGTGGAGGTCTACAAATGTTTTTTCTTAGGTCTTGGCTGATTTCTTTAGATTTTCCCATGATGTCGTGCAAAGAGGCACTGAGTTTGAAGGTAGGCCTTAAAATACATCCACAGGTATAACTCCAATTGACTCGAATGATGTCACTTAGCCTATCAGAAGCTTCTAAAGCCATGACATAGTTTTCTGGAATTTTCCAAGCTGTTTAAAAGGCACAGTCAACTTAGTGTATGTAAACTTCTGACCCAATGGAATTGTGATATAGTGAATTGTAAGTGAAATAATCTGTCTGTAAACAATTGTTGGAAGAATTACTTGTGTCATGCACAAAGTAGATGTCCTAACCGACTTGCCAAAACTATAGTTTGTTAATATGAAATCTGTGGAGTGGTTGAAAAATGAGTTTTATTGAATGAATGTATGTAAACTTCCATTTACCATGTTCTTTTCAGGACAACCAGGACTACAAGTAGAACACACAACCATTTGACATAAACAGTTGCATCCATGAGTTTTATCGACAAATGTCAACAACAAAAAAGTCCACCAAAGCAAAAAACGGATAAAAATGAATTTATAAGAATGCTGTAAGTACAGAAATTGTTTGCTCAGTGGGAAATGAATATCCAACTAGTCAGAGACAACTGTGTGGAGTTTAGAGTTTGTGAGAGCAACTATGTATGTGAGTTTATTACAGTATTATAGACACTATGTCCTGGGATTTCCTACGATCTTCTATGTAGAAGAAACCCTTACCGTCTAACGACTATTGTGTAGCTTGTGAATGTGTTCGTGAGAGTCTCAGCTTTTCATAGATAGCTTTTAATAGTTTGTACCTCAAACTTTTCGGACTCTATATAAGATTTTTGTAAAAAGACCTGACCCCAGGCTCCTTCAGGATCCAACCTTGTCTCACAAACACAGCTCTAGCTCCGCCCCCGTTTATCACACAGACTAGTGGTTGGTTATCTACAGAAGAAATAGACCAATCCAACGGTACGACCCAGGATTCACACGTTTAAAGGGGGTTAGAAGCGTTACAGTGGTTCTCATTGGGTGAAAGGGTTTAACACAGTGAGGTGTAGAACATTAGTGGATGGCCTCCTCATGTAGTTAAAGGGTTTAAATAAGTAGGTCTGAGCCTGTCTGTGAGAGTTATATTCTGTCTCACATTCTGCTGTCATGTCATTCCCAGAAATCGAACAGGACAGAGAGAGACAGAGAGAGACAGAGAGAGACAGAGAGAGACAGAGAGAGACAGAGAGAGACAGAGAGAGACAGAGAGAGAGAGACAGACACAGAGAGAGAGAGACAGACACAGAGAGAGAGAGACAGACACAGAGAGAGAGAGACAGACACAGAGAGACACAGAGAGACAGAGACACAGAGAGACAGAGAGAGAGCCAGCCACTCACGCCACAACAAACCCGACATGTCCCCCAGCCTCCACCCTCCCTCTCCTCCCCACTTTCATTGAAAGAAGCCCTTTCAGCTAGCTGAGCTCAGACAGAGAGGAGGGCCACCATAGTCCAGACCATAGAAATGGAATTACTAGAATGCACATTCCCATTCCAGTCCATGTTCATTCATTCTATTATTTCTATTTCTATGCTCCAGACAAGGCTTCATGTCAGGCCACCGTTGCTGCTCCACCGCGGTCGCTAGGCAACGGCTTACTGAGTAAAAGTGGCTGCCGTGGCGACATGAGGGCATCCCGATTATAATTTTTTTTGTACCATGTTGAAGTGGCTGGTTTGATATTGTTCCCTCAAAATCATTGAGGCGGAGATGTGTACAAATGGGGTGGCGAGATGAGCCAAGAGAGCTTGTTTAGTAATGAGAAAGACTGGAGGAAAGAGGACTGACTAACATGTGTTTTTAAATCCTGCTTTAACAGGGGAACCACGTGATTTTTAACCCTTTAACTCCATGAGGAGCATAGGATCCACTTCTCCATCTCACTGTGGGAGCTTGCAGTGTTTGATACTTGTGAGATTTGTTTATGACTGTTTGCTGTGGAACTCGTTGTGAAAAGTACTTTCAGAATTGGGCTGCGAGCTACTGGTAGTTTGCGATCGAACTGTTGGAGACCCCTGATTTACACTATATATACCAAAGTATGTGGACACCCCTTCAAATCAGCCACATCCATTGCTGACTGGTGTATAAAATTGAGCACACAGCCATGCATAGCTAAACACTGGCAGTAGAATGGCCTTACATAAGAGCTCAGTGACTTTCAACGTGACACCGTCATAGGATGCCACCTTTCCAACAAGTCAGTTTGTCAAATTTATGCCCTGCTAGAGTTGCCCTGGTCAACTGTAAGTGCTGTTATTGTAAGGTGGAAACGTCTAGGAGCAACAACGGCTCAGCCGCGAAGTGGTAGGTCACACAAGCTCACAGAACGGGAACACAGAGTCTTAAAGCGCGTAGCGGGTAAAAATCGTCTGTCCCCGGTTGCAACACTCACTACTGAGTTCC
Source organism: Thymallus thymallus (assembly GCA_023634145.1). Lineage (NCBI taxonomy): Eukaryota > Metazoa > Chordata > Actinopteri > Salmoniformes > Salmonidae > Thymallus > Thymallus thymallus. The sequence goes on from CM042400.1 coordinate 32,925,976, forward strand.
AAACGGACTCTGGAAGCAACGTCAGCACAAGAACTGTTTGCCAGGAGCTTCATGAAATGGGTTTCCATGGCCGAGCAGCTGCACACAACCCTAAGATCACTATGCTCAATGCCAAGTGGCGTAAAGCTCACCGCCATTGGAAACGCGTTCTCTGGAGTGATGAATCACTCTTCACCATCTGGCAGCCCGACGGAAAAATCTGGGTTTGGCGGATGCCAGGAGAACGCTACCTGCCCCAATGCATAGTGCCAACTGTAAAGTTTGGTGGAGGAGGAATAATGGTCTGGGGCTGTTTTTCATGGTTCGGGCTAGGCCCCTGTTCCAGTGAAGGAAAATCTAGACGATTCTGTGGCCTGCACAGAGCCCTGACCTCAACCCCATCAAACACCTTTGAGATTAATTAAAATGCAGACTGCGAGCCAGTGAGGTCGGGTCCCGCCCAATATCAGAGCCCGACCTCACTAATGCTCTTGTGGCTGAATGGAAGCAAGTCCCTGCAGCAATGTTCCAACATCTAGTGGAAAGCCTTCCCAGAAGAGTTCAGGCTGTTATAGCAGCAAAAGGGGGGACCAACTCCATATTAATGCCCATGATTATGAGCAAGTGTCCACATACTTTTGTTCAAGTAGTGTAGATGTAGCTAAATAATTAGATTTTAATTGGAAGAAACCTTTCTCTGTACAACTTATTTCAGTAGGCTAATATTTACTAATGTATTTTATTATATTTTGTTATGTATATTAATGCGCGCCACGAGTCGGAACCTAGGTCGGTATTGAAAAAGGGGAACAGAACAGTCAGCAGGACAGGATAACGTCACTGTTACAGCAGCAAGCCAAATACAACATGAGCAAACAAATAACGTTATAAATTACTTTGTAGTGACTACAGGTTTTAGCAGCTCACCTTGCAACCTACCTCAAATGGTCCATGGTGGAAAGACGGTGGGAAACAGAAGCCGGTTTCATCCGTGGTGCCAAAATGCACCACATTTTGGCCAGCTATTCTACCTACTTACTCCCTAAAGTGACTCAGTTACTTGAGTACAATTTGCCTACTACTTTACTTCAGAGATTGGAAACCACTACTAACCACTAGCCTAGCTACTAGCTACTTTGTTTACTTCTCTTTGTTTACTTCCTGCCGTCCTGACTTTCAGTCTTGAAGACCAATAGTAATATGCTCCTTCGTCCTGCCTCCTGTAATTATCAATCTTAAGAGGAGTATCAACGGATAACAGACAATACGGAAGACCTTTGTACTAGCACAAAGAAGTTGTTTGTTTTTTAAATACTTTTTACATAAAAAACATTGGCAATGTAATGCAGAGGCACCAATTGTTGTTTATGTAATGATAAAAACATATTGTTTTTAATGCATTTTAGGTAAATTTTGTAAATTTTATATAAAAATACAGAAATCTAAATACTCAAACAAGGTACCTAGAAACTGTCTGGGATACTGACAAACTTCCAGGCAAGTGTTATAAAGGGCCCAGAAGTGTTTTTGGACGAACTTCCCCTTAAGGGTTATCGTTGGGAGTCATGGAGCACTAACACCTGCCTGTCTTATCTGTCTGTGTGACTGTCAGAGGTGAGATCCCCACAAACACCAAGGCCAGATACAAAGCCTTGTGACTTCCCATTCCCAAGCGTTTGGCTTCCAGGAAGAGTGGAGTGGAGAAATCATGAGTTGGCAAGTTTTGTTCTGGGTTGGCAAGACAGCACAAACAGATCTGGGACCAGGCTAGAGAGAGCGAGGCAACTTTATTGAAACCCATTGTGCTGCGTTTCTACAGAAACAGCTGTTGAACAACTTCCACCAACCTGCTGCGAGTAAAACACACAAACAACCTCAGGGCTAGTCTGTTCTCCGGAGGGGGACCGTAGGGGGGGACGCTCTCTGGTCACTAGGAGAGGACAGATAAACAAGAACAGGGGAACGACAGCTGTCTGGACTCATGGCATGTCTTTAACCATCACTGTGGAATATTCCACAGTAAAAATAGTAATGTTCTGTTACATTACATAGAGCTCGCTAGCTTGTAGTTATAAAAAACATAAATAATTTAACCATGGCTCGTTGGTCAAAGCTTACAGGGAAATGAATATGGGTTTTGTTGGATAAACGCTGAAAATAAGGTCTGAGGTTAACACAAGCTTAGGAGATCTTATACGTTTTGTTCTATGACATAATATCTGTCAGTTAACATGACCTTCATACATTTTTACCCCTTTATGTCTTTTATGTGCTTGTTTTGATGACATAAATTCTTAAAAATGTACAAAAGTGACATTTACCACAGACCTTATTTTTATCCAAAAACCCTAAATGTGTATTTCCCCATAGGCTTTGACTAACGATCCATGGCGGAGTTAGCCTCAGTTAGTGCCGTCAAAAAGACACCACTACTATTGCTCTCTCTTGTTTAAGTCACGTTTTATGATGGTCTTTCTCGAGCTACAATCACATTCAGACGTTTTCAATCAATAAGACTAGAAAAGATTACCAGCTTTAAAATCTATCACTCTACTATTTTTCTAGACCCTAACATTGTGCTCTAACACAGTGATAACCTATAATGCTGCAGAGTTTCTGAACTGATGTACAGAACCAGTCAAACGTTTGGACACACCCACTCATTGTAGTTCTCATCAAGGCAAAGGGTGGCTATTTGAAGAATCTCAAATATAAAATATATTTTGATATGTTTAACACTTTCTTGCTTACTACATGATTCCATATGTGTTATTTCATAGTTTTGATGTCTTCACTATTATTCTACAATGTAGAAAATAGTAAAAAAAAAATAAAGAAAAACCCTTGAATGAGTAGGTGTGTCCTGGTACTGTAAGTCCATAGTAGATTCAAGTCACTAACTGCAGTGTGTCACCTTTATCACTGCAGTACTGCATCTATAGAGGAAATCACTACGACTGCGTCCCATATGGCACCCCATAGAGCCCTATGGGCCCTGGTCAGAAGTAGTGAACTATACAGGGAATAGGCTGCCATTTGTGATGCAGACTAGTACTGGTCTGACATGCATTTCATTGATCAATGGGATACTGCTGCCTGCCTGCCTGTCTGCCCTGAGCTATTCCTGAACCCAGGATCAATACACTGCAGCAGCGACGATCACATTCACATTGCCCTCAGCAAGACAGGGGAGGCCATGTCCCAAAAGGCACCCTTTTCCCTATATAGTGCACTACTTTCGCCCATAGATCTGTGTTCAAAAGGAGTGAACTTCATAGGGAGTAGGCTGGCATTTTGGATGCGCCGTCATCATCAGCCACTAGAACCAATCAATTAAAAAAAGTAATCAATAGTGGCGTGACTGATGATCATGGATAGAGTAGTTGGTGAGGATCTTCTCTACTCATTAGATTTGGCTGTTATCTACTGATTTGTCTATCATGTTCAGCTGTTGTCAGTAAGGGCATTATGAATGAACACATTGTTGCTTATGATAAGCCACTGCACTAATCAACCTCTGTATCCTGCTTAATGTTCAGTTGGCAAACGGTGTGGAACCCTGCAGATAAAAACATCACAAATAGAACTGATGTGATTCCGTATTCTACATTCTTCGAAGTTTGTTTGTCAAGCCAAACATTACAATGAGTGACGAGTTGGGATCATAGCACAAACAGACTTGCTCTCAGGCATGATAGTGTTCAACAACATGGTGCCCTGCTGAACGCAGCCACAGCACTGGACTTTCTCTTCAACATAACAGGGAACACAGGACTCCAGATGGGAGATGAGTGGGAGGAGACTGAGTGGGAGGAGACTGAGTAGGAGACTAATACATCCTCGTCATTCACCAGATGTCACACATCACGGAATATTCAATTGAACGGAAACGTTGCTGTACTGAACTAACAGTTGAAAAATGGGGAGGGGTTGAATTGGGGTACGCTGTCAGCATGGCCACTGCCCTTAAAATACATCACTTAATGCATTAAGCCACACCCATCAAATGGGAGCAAATGTACATCAAAGTCTGTTCAAGAACGTACAATCAATCAAATTCAATCACATTTATTTATAAAGCCTTTTTTACATCCGCAGATGTCACAAAGTGCTATACAGAAACCCAGGCTAAAACCCCAAACAGCAAGCAATGCAGATGTAGAAGCACAGTGTCTAGGACAAACTCCCTAGAAAGGCAGAAACCTAGGAAGAAACCTAGAGAGGAACCAGGCTCAGGTCAGGGTTCCATAGCCGCAGGCAGAACAGTTGAAACTGGAGCAGCAGCACGACCAGGTGGACTGGGGACAGCCAGGAGTCATCAGGCCAGGTAGAAATCTCTGCTAAACCTGGCCCGTTATTTGCTTGTATGGAGCATTGTGCATTCCCTTTCGCTCAGGGCGACGTATTTTCCAAGATCTCTCAACGTGGGTGCGGATCTACTTTCCAGGACTGGGCTCTCCGTTGGGAACAGAATGCGTTGGTATATCAGGGGCCTCTGACCCTACTCTATGCGTTCCTCCGGTGGGCTTGATCCCAGGCACACGGGAGGCTTTGGCACCAATGACCACAGATATGGGATCTGTGGGTTTGGCCCCTGAAAGGTTGAATTTTACGGCTAGAGGTTTACCCTCGAACGTGATTACGACTATACGGTCGGTGTAATTACGACTATATGGTCGGTGTGTGCCCTCTACCAGAGGGTTGTATACATGTAAGTGGCGTTTGAGGGAGTTCCTCCTTTTCAGAACTCTTTCATGGACATTTTGATGTTCTTGTTATTCTTACAAGAGGGCCCTTCTTTATATGTCTCTACCCCAGGGTCTCATCCTCTTGTGGTGTAAGGATGGACTGCTCTACCCCAGGGTCTCATCCTCTTGTGGTGTAAGGATGGACTGCTCTACACCAGGGTCTCATCCTCTTGTGGTGTAAGGATGGACTGCTCTACCCCAGGGTCTCATCCTCTTGTGGTGTAAGGATGGACTGCTCTACACCAGGGTCTCATCCTCTTGTGGTGTAAGGATGGACTGCTCTACCCCAGGGTCTCATCCTCTTGTGGTGTAAGGATGGGCTGCTCTACCCCAGGGTCTCATCCTCTTGTGGTGTAAGGATGGGCTGCTCTACCCCAGGGTCTCATCCTCTTGTGGTGTAAGGATGGGCTGCTCTACCCCAGGGTCTCATCCTCTTGTGGTGTAAGGATGGACTGCTCTACCCCAGGGTCTCATCCTCTTGTGGTGTAAGGATGGGCTGCTCTACCCCAGGGTCTCATCCTCTTGTGGTGCGGTTCATGAAAGGCATGCATCGGCTTGGACCAAGCTTTTTGGCTTTTGAGCTTTCCGTTTCTCACCTCCTCTGTTTCCTTCCATTGAACAACGGAGGTTGCATGGCCGGTGTCCAGTGCAGACTTTAGGCAGGTATATGGATAGGAACAAGGATATCAAGTCTCAAGTCTTGGGCGTTGTGACCAGATGTGTTGGGCTAATCCAGCTCGGGTTAGGGCAGCGTCTTGTTGGATTGTGGAGGCTCCCAAAGGGTGGTGTGAATGCTCACTCTACTAGATTTATAATTTGATGTAACTGCTCATATTATTCTTGGAACTGTGTGGTCTATAGACTTGGGCTGCCACGGTCTATGTTAGACAGCCACAGTTTCCCAATCACAGCCAGTTACAGTCTGGATTCAAACAAGGTTGTCTGTAGTGACGCCTCTAGCACAGAGATGCAGTGTCTTAGACCACTGCGGCACTTGGGAGCCCCTTCGATGACCACTGGCACGCTGGAGAAGTGTGCTCTTCACGGATTAATCATGATTTCAACTGTACCAGACAGATGGCAGACAGCGTGTATGGCGTCATCTGGGCGAGCGGTTTGCTGATGTCAACGTTGTGAACAGAGTACCCCATGGTGGACGTCGGGTTATGGGATGGGCAGGCATAAGCTACGGACAACAAACACAGTTGCATTTTATCGATGGCAGTTTGATGCTGTGACAAGATCCTGAGGCCTGTTGTCGTGCCATTCACCTCATGTTTCAACATGATAATGCATAGCCCCATGTCGCAAGGATCTCTACACAATTCCTGGAAGCTTAAAATGTCCCAGTTCTCCAGGGTCTGCATACTCACCAGACATGTCACCCATTGAGCATGTTTGGGATCTACGTGTACGACAGTGTGTTCCAGTTCCCGCTAATATCCAGCAACTTCACACAGCCATTGAAGAGGAGTGTGACAACATTCCACAGGCCACAATGATTGATTGTGGCCTGAGTAGCTGCCTGAGTAGCTTCCCCAACTCTGTATTTTGCTAAAGGGACTTGTTATGTCTGTGCATCTCTAGGAACACTACTCACTCAACAACCCACACACCTTTTAACAGAACCCCTTTGAACCCCTGTATACCAGGTCTGAAATGATCCATTGATGACAAAGTACATCATATATCATCATCCTAGGGTAAAGTTATCAATAGTCTTGTTTGATACAGCTGCTGTGGGAAGAGACTAAGTCATCATATGTAATACACATGCTCCCCCTTCTCCCTCCCCTTCTCCTTCTCCCTCCCCTTCCTTCTCCCTCTCCCTCCCCATCTCCTTCTCCCCCTCCTTCTCCCTCTCCCTCTCCTTCTCCCTCCAGGTATCACAGAGACTATAGCCCAGCTAGGCTCTGGTTGGCTAGCGGATAAAAACCTGTTCCATAAGTACCACTACCACAAGGCCTACCTGATCCTGTGTGGAGTGGTCAACCTGTTTGCCCCGCTGGCTAACACGTACATCCTGCTCATGGTCTACGCTGTCTTCTTTGCCATCTTCTGCGGCGGTTACATGGCACTGCTACTTCCTGTTCTGGTAAGAATCACACACCACACAAGGCACAAGCCTGATCATATACCAGTATTTGGTCTATTAAGCCATGTTCTGTGGGGCAACATGGCCCTGCTACTGCCCGTCCTAGGGTGGGATCGAGTTGAAGAATTGAAGTCAGTCAATTCAAGAAGTAAACTGAAATTCCAATTCAATAATTGAAAAAGAATGGCATATATTTTCTATTTCTAACTGAGTGATTAAATTATATTATTTTAAGTATTTTAAGTAACCGCTAGGCTACGCTGCGTGTCTCAGCAACCAAGAGACAATACAAGTTCTTATTTTCTTTCAAGTTAACCTAGATACCACTCACCAATCAATGAAGATAAATAAAATAACCATACAGGGGAGATAAGAGAGAGATTTCTTGAGAGAAATTGCTAGTAACATTTGTTCCATGGCAATAAAGTTTTCTGATTCTGATTAGAATGCAGCATTAGTGATATCTATTGGGTAAGATGTCTTTTTAAAATAGCTGACCAACCATTCTGAGCAGGATCTTTGAAGGATCTGATCGCTGTTTGCTGATCTATGCCGTTTCACACAATCCAGCCATTGAGCGGTATGTGTGTGTGTGTGTGTGTGTGTGTGTGTGTGTGTGTGTGTGTGTGTGGCCTTGGACATGCGGAGTGATATGGGAGGGAGAATGTGTGAACTGATATCAGTCTAGGCCAGCTGTAGATGAAGTCTGTTACTTCATCTTCCTCCCAGTCAAACACACTCAGACAAAGCAAAAAAGCAAGTGTGTGTGTGTGTGTGTGTGTCTGCGTGCGTTTGTACTCTGAGTAAACTTTGCAATCCAAGTGACAATTGAAATGAGCTGACGTTCCATAGTTGGATAAGTTTAGTATGAAACATACAAGTCAGCCAACAGCCATCTGGTACCTGTCATGATCGCTATGAGACAGCACCCGAAGCGCAGAGCTGTGGTGAGAATACATTCCTTTTATTTACGATAAACTCAAAAATAACCAAACAAAAGGAGAGACAGCGACCCATGAACTGGCTGCACGAAAAGAAACACAAAAACCCACAAACACAGGTGGAACAACTGAACATAAATAGGCTCCCAATTAGAGGCAATGCGGCACATAAAGGTTTCCAGAGACCTCTCTGAACATGAATCCTTACAGTACCCCCGCCCGGACTCCCGGCCGCAAGACTAGTAACACCCGCAGGGGGGGGGGGGCTGTAGCCCTTTCCTGGATTGGGCACCGGTGGAGCGGACTGCTCCGGCACTGGAGCGGGGCTGACGAACGGTCCCGGACACCTGAGGTCTGGTGCGTGGGGCCGGCACTGGAAGCACCAGGCTGGGCGCACGCACTGGAGGTCGGGTGTGGGGAGCCGGCTACAGGGCTCCCGGCACTGGAGGCACCCGCAGTGTTATTTTAATACAGTGCCTTCAGAAAGTATTCATACCCCTTGACTTATTCCACATTTTGTTGTGTTACAAGCTGAATTCAAAATGGATTAAATATATTTTTTTCTCCCCCATCTACACACAATACCCTATAATGACCAAGCGAATTTATTGGAAAAGAAAAGTATTCACACCCCTGAGTCAATAATGTTAGAATCACCTTTTGGCAGCAATTACAGCTGTGAGTCTTTATGGGTAAGTCTCTAAGAGCTTTTCACACCTGAATTGTACAATATTTGTGTATTATTATTTTCAAAATTCTTCAAGCTCTGTCAAATTGGTTGTTGATCATTGCTAGACAACCATTTTCAGGTCTTGCCATAGATTTTCAAGCAGATTTAAGTCAAAACTGTAACTCGGCCATTCAGGAACATTCACTGTCTTCTTGATAAGCAACTTCAGTGTAGATTTGGCCTTATATTTTAGGTTATTGTCCTGCTGAAAGGTGAAAATATGGAGAGTGTTACTCAGTAATATGCTGGATTGGATTTGTCCCAAACATAACACTTTGTATTCAGGACAAAAAGTGAATTGCTTTGCAATTTGTTTTGCAGTATTACTTCAGTGCCTTGATGCATGTTTTGGAATATTTGTATTCTGTACAGGCTTCCTTCTTTTCACTCGGTCATTTAGGTTAGTATTGTGGAGTAACTACAAGGTTGTTGATCCATCCTCAGTTGTCTCCTGTCACAGCCATTAAACTCTGTAACTGTTTTAAAGTCACCATTGGCAACTGAGTTTAGTAACACAGACTAGTTAGTCAGGCTAATGTTTCTGGGTTATTTCCTTCCTCAGGTGGACCTGGTAGGGCAAGAAAAACTCAACAACTCCATGGGATTCTCTATGTTCTTCGTAGGCCTCGGCTGTCTGACAGGACCTCCTCTCGCAGGTAGGGAGTCACACACACACACACACACACACACACACACACACACACACACACACACACACACAGATTAGTGAGTTATACAAGACTGTGTGTTTGTGTGTGTGAACATGTTTCGAAGACAGAAACAGCCTAGTTAGCTGTTTTGAGGTTGATTGCTCACATTTCATCCGTCCTTCAGGCGAGCATAACCTTAGAAAAACAATGTTGTTTTCATTCATTTGGTTCCAGTCCAGACTGTTTCAACTGTTTTTTTGTTTGGGTTAAAAATATATTTTTTCAGAACATGTTTGTGCTTCAAGTGTTATAACTTTGTCTTTGTCTCTGGTTAGGAGTTCTGATCTAGGATCAGGTCCCACTTATTCCATGTAATCTTATTCATTATGGTAAAAAAAAGCTAAACTGATCCTATATCCGCACTCCTACTCAGAGTGGCCTAGTGGTTAGAGCGTTGGGCGAGTAACCACAAGGTCGCTGGTTCGAATACCCGAGTTGACAAGGTGAAAAACCTGTTTATGTGTCCTTGAGCAAGGCACTTAACCCTAATTTGCTCCAGGGATTGACCCTGTAGGTAGGCTGTCATTGTAAATAAGAATTTGTTTTAGAGAATTTGGCAGTATGTCCAACCGGCCTCACAATCGCAGACCACGTGTAACCACACCAGCCCAGGAAATCCACATCCGGCTTCTTCACTTGCGGGATCATCTGAGACCAGCCACTCAGACAGCTGATGAAACTGTGGGTTTGCACAACCAAAGAATTTCTGCAGAAACTGTCAGAAACCGTCTCAGGGAAACTCATCTGTGTGCTCGTCATCCTCACCAGGGTCTTGACCTGACTGAAGTTCGGTGTCATAACCGACTTCAGTGGGCAAATGCTCACCTTCGATGGCCACTGGCACACTGGAGAAGTGTGCTCTTTACGGATGAACAGCGGTTTCCTGATGTCAACGTTGTGAGCATGGTGCCCCATGGGGGAAGTGGATTTATGGTATGGGCAGACAACTAATACAATTGATATCAATTGGAATGCACAGAGATACTGTGATGAGATCCTGAGGCCCATTGTCGTGCAATTTATCTGCCGTCATCACCTCATGGGCGGCAGGTGGCATGTCATTGCGGTAGTTCGAATACCCGAGCTGACAACGTCACAAATCTGTCGATGTGTCCTTGAGCAAGGCACTTAACCCTAATTTTCTCCAGGGGCTGACCCTGTAGGTAGGCTGTCATTGTAAATATGAATTTGTTCTTAACTGACTTGCCTAGTTAAATAAAGGTTAAATATAAAATAAATACAAATGTTTCAGCATGATATTACATGGCCCCATGTCGCAAGGATCAGTTCACAATTCCTGGAAGCTAAAAATGTCCCAGTTCTTACATGGCCTGCATACTCACCAGACATGTCACCCATTGAGAATGTCTGGGATGCTCTGGATCGACGTGTTGGACAGCGTGTTCCAGTTCCCGCCAATATCCAGTAACTTTGCTAAGCCATTGAAGAGGAGTGGGACAACATTCCACAGGCCACAATCAACAGCCTGATCAACTCTATGTGAAGGAGATGTGTCGCGCTGCATGAGGCTAATGGTGGTCACACCAGAGAGACTGGTTTTCTGATCCACACGTCCCTACCTTTTTATTAAGGTATCTGTGACCAACAGATGCATATCTGTATTCCCAGTCATGTGACATCCATAGATTAGGGCCTACTTAATGTATTTCAAATGACTGATTTCCTTATATGAACTGTAACTCGGAAATGATTAGATGTGTTTAGATTTTTCTTCAGTGTAGTATAAACTTGTATAAACTAATCTAAATGTGATCTAATCTACTGTAAATACAGACCTAGCCATATCCAGTTTTATTTTTACAATACATTTAGTCTGCTAGATATACAGCATATGGTAAACACCTTCACATCTTGTAAACACCTTCACATCTTGTAAACACCTTCACATCTTGTAAATACCCTAACATCTTGTAAATACCCTAACATCTTGTAAATACCCTAACATCTTGTAAACACCTTCACATCTTGTAAACACCTTCACATCTTGGAACTGTGGTCTATTTCCAGGAAAAATAACACTGCATTCCCCTTACTGGTGACTTTTGACCCCCATCCGTCAACTTAAACCCCTTGTACTCAGTGACATAGAGAGGGTAGGAGAGTCTTGAGAGCTGAGAGGGGATCTACGTTGATAAACTGGTATTTCATCACCTAAACTAGTATAAACCAGTCCAAATGTAACTGCAGAGACCTAGCTATATCCAGGCGTCTACTAGATATAAATGACAAACTAAAACATCTTGTAAAGACCTTCCCATCTTGGAACTCTGGCCTATTTCCAGGAAAAATAACACTGCATTTCCCTTACTGGTGACTTTTGACCCCCATCCGTAGAAGAGGTACCCTTGAACTTATTGACACAGAGAGGGGGGCTGGTTTTTTTGGGAGGGGTGGGAGGGTCTCCTAATTGGTCAGGCCGTGCTGAGAGGGGATCTACATTCCAGGGTCAAAACGTGACTATTGGTGACCCCTTACGGCGTTTGGGGTCAGAAAATAGCATGCTGCTATGTTTACCGTCCATGCTGCTAGTCCTGCAGGATGAACTTAACTCACCGCAGTCCACCATGACCCCGACACACACACACACACACACACACACACACACACACACACACACACACAACCCCACCTCCCCCACAACCAGCTAGCTATACAGGCTGTGTGTCAGCCTTCCACCCAGACCCCCCACCACCAACCCCCTCAACCAGCTATACAGGCTGTGTGTCAGCCTTCCACCCAGACCCCCCACCACCAACCCCCTCAACCAGCTATACAGGCTGTGTGTCAGCCTTCCACCCAGACCCCCCACCACCAACCCCCTCAACCAGCTATACAGGCTGTGTGTCAGCCTTGTGCAGATTGTATTTCAGTTCTAGGCCAGAAAATTCTAATTTCTGTATGATATTCTGTCTGTAAGTATTCTCATAGCTGTATGATATTCTGTCTAAGTATTCTCATAGCTGTATGATATTCTGTCTGTAAGTATTCTCATAGCTGTATGATATTCTGTCTGTAAGTATTCTCATAGCTGTATGATATTCTGTCTGTAAGTATTCTCATAGCTGTATGATATTCTGTCTGTAAGTATTCTCATAGCTGTATGATATTCTGTCTGTAAGTATTCTCATAGCTGTATGATATTCTGTCTGTAAGTATTCTCATAGCTGTATGATATTCTGTCTGTAAGTATTCTCATAGCTGTATGATATTCTGTCTGTAAGTATTCTCATAGCTGTATGATATTCTGTCTGTAAGTATGTACCCCCTCCCCCTACGCTATGATTGACGTTATGAGTACAGTTAACTCTGACATTGTGAGTGAGAAGTCCGTTGACATTACTAACGGTCTCTCTTTGCTGTGGTGTCTTCTGTCATTATAAAGTGTGGTGCCTGTGGGGGGATGTCAGTTGCTCTCTGTTTGGTATTGCTGACGTTATTAACGGTTTCTCTCTGTGTCTTTTCTTAAAAATAGAATCTAAAACTTCAAGAAATTCTATATCTACAGTATGTATCCATTGCTTCTCTCATTGAGGCAACAAGTTACTTACTTTTTATTAGCCTGAATGGCGTTACTAGTGGTGTCCTCCCTTTGCAGTGGTGTCTCCTATCATTATAATGGGTGGTGTCGGGAGGATGTCAGGTGGGATGTCAGGTGGGATGTCAGGTGGGATGTCAGGTGGGATATCAGGGGGATGTCAGGTGGATATCAGGGGGATGTCAGTTTCTTTCTCATTGAATAACGTCTCTCCTTTGGTGTTCCATCCTCTAGGTTTCCTGTATGACTACACCCAGACCTACGACTGCTCCTTCTACCTGGCGGGGGGGTGTTACCTGCTCTCCTCTGTGTCTCTCTTCCTGGAGCCCGTGGCAAGGAGGTGGCAGAGTAGGAGGAAGAGACGAGAGGCCAGGAACGCAGACACCAGCTGGAAAACCAACGGCTGCTTCTGCCCCGAACCAGAGCTTCCTGTCCTGAAGAACAACAGCGGCATTGTCTAGATGGTGGTTTCACCCCAGCTTTCACATTGTCTAGATGGTGGTTTCACCCCAGCTTTCACATTGTCTAGATGGTGGTTTCACCCCAGCTTTCACATTGTCTAGATGGTGGTTTCACCCCAGCTTTCACATTTGGTTCCTTGGAAGTTCTGAGAATATTGCAATCACCATGCCCTAACAATTACTACAGTCCTTAGAACGTTTTGATCTAGCTGGGACATTACCATACTCCCCAAGTCTCCTTCATCAAGCCTGGAATCAAGGCTGTGTTTACGGAGGGAGGGCAGGGTTGGCTTCCTGTTCTTAATAAATGCTAGACACTTGACGATTATCCAAAGTGACTTACAGTACAGTGAGTACAGACATTTTTTGTATTTGGGATCCCAGCAGGAATCGAACCCACGACCTTGCTAGAGCCATTGTTCTTACTAACTGAGCCACACAGAACTGTGTAGAGGGAAGGAGGGCAGAGTTGGCTGCTTTCCCCCCTCTCTCTCTCCAACGCGCTCTACTTAAAACAAGCATGGACCTCCATGTGCCGACTGTGCCAGTTGGACCTAAGTTCCCCAGCTTTTGGGTGGACTGAAATGACCGTGCTGCTTTGGAGAAAGCCAAGGAATACCCAACTGGATGACTGGCTAACAGGCTGACAGGCAGGCAGGCAGGCAGGCAGGCAGGCTGGCTGGCTGGCTGGCTGACTGAGGAGATGATGACCACAGCTATATGAATAGCCTAATAATGGTTGTGGATATAATTAAGAATTTTAATTTAGTCCATAAAGAGAGCCAGCAAACAGATAATCCTGTTTTGTAACTTTGAATATAAACCAAATGTACACTTATTCTGCTAGGACATTTATGTCATCCCCTATGTTTTCATGGCATCGCCTGACATCTCATTGTAGTGTCGAATAATGTGGCTTTTCTTTCAGAGGAATTGAACAACACAACCACCTGACACAACACAACCACCTGACACAACACAACCACCTGACACAACACAACCACCTGACACAACACAACCACCTTGACACAACACAACCACTGTAGTCTCTACAATCACATTCATATTCATCAGAAACAGTACACCTGTGTTACACACAATACAACGTACAGTATACCTGTGTTACATACAATACAACGTACAGTACACATGTGTTACACACAATACAATGTACAGTGTACCTGTGTTACACACAATGTAACGTACAGTATACCTGTGTTACATACAATACAACGTACAGTACACCTGTCTTACACACAATACAATGTACAGTATACCTGTGTTACATACAATACAACGTACAGTATACCTGTGTTACATACAATACAACGTACAGTAAACCTGTGTTACACACAATACAACGTACAGTATACCTGTGTTACATACAATACAACGTGCAGTATACCTGTGTTACACACAATACAACGTACAGTATACCTGTGTTACACACAATACAACGTACAGTATACCTGTGTTACACACAATACAACGTACAGTACACCTGTGTTACACACAATACAACGTACAGTATACCTGTGTTACATACAATACTATGTGCAGTATACCTGTGTTACATACAATACAATGTACAGTACGCCTGTGTTACACACAATACAACGTACAGTATACCTGTGTTACACACAATACAACGTACAGTATACCTGTGTTACACACAATACAACGTACAGTATACCTGTGTTACATTCAATACAACGTACAGTACACCTGTGTTACACACAATACAATGTACAGTATACCTGTGTTACACACAATACAACGTACAGTACACCTGTGTTACATACAATACAACGTACAGTACACATGTTACACACAATACAATGTAAGGTACACCTGTGTTACATACAATACAACGTACAGTACACATGTTACACACAATACAATGTAAGGTACACCTGTGTTACATACAATACAACGTACAGTAAACCTGTGTTACACACAATACAACGTAAAGTAAACCTGTGTTACACACAATACAACGTACAGTATACCTGTGTTACATACAATACAACGTACAGTATACCTGTGTTACATACAATACAATGTACAGTACACCTGTGTTACACACAATACAACGTACAGTACACCTGTGTTACACACAATACAACGTACAGTACACCTGTGTTACACACAATACAACGTACAGTACACCTGTGTTACACACAATACAACGTACAGTACACCTGTGTTACACACAATACAACGTACAGTACACCTGTGTTACACACAATACAACGTACAGTACACCTGTGTTACACACAATACAACGTACAGTACACCTGTGTTACACACAATACAACGTACAGTACACCATGAATATGAATGAGTCTTGGGGTGTGTCCCAAATGTCACCCTATTCCCTATATAGTACACTGCTTTTGACCAGGGCCCACAGGGAGTAGTGCACTGTAGATGGAATATAGGGTGCCAATTGGCACGCAGGCCTGTTCAACAGGTGTCTTGGTATACCTCTATATTTATACCTGGACACAGAAACATGCTTTTTGAGATGGTTGTCTGTTTATGATATAGGTTATATACCATATAGATTATATACCATATACTGTAGATTACACTGAGTGTACAAGACATTATGAACACCTGCCATTTCCATGACATAGGCTGACCAGGTGAATCCAGGTGAAAGCTATGATCCCTTATTGATGTCACTTGTTAAATCCACTTCAGTATTAGGAAGGTGTTCTTAATGTTTTGTCCACTCAGTGTACAGTATATACCATGTATAGTATATATGTGATCCCACCCAGAACTTGTTCAGTTCCAAACCATATTTCTGTAATACCATGCCGTGAGTCTGAGAACGACACGTCTTAATGGACGATAAGTAACTGTCAAAATAAAGGACACACATGATTAAATGTGGGATACAAACATCCCATCATGCTTAGGGTCATGTGTAAAAAAGCTGGGCATGCCATTATTTTGGCTACCATGGCTATGCCCCCATAGGGCACAAGTGGTCACTGAATGGTGATGAGCATGAAAACTATTAAAACCATGGCTCAGTCAGTCACCACATCTCACCCTAATTGAACACTAATGGGAGATTCTGGAGCGGCCATCAACAAAACACCAAATAATGCAATTTCTTGTGGAGAATGGTGTCGTATCCCTCCAATAGAGTTCCAGACACTTGTAGAATCTATGCCAAGGTGCATTGAAGCTGTTCTGGCTCGTGGCGGCCCAGCGCCCTAATAAGTCGCTTTATGTCGGTGTTTTCTTTATTTTGGAAGTTACCTGTATGTTCACTTAATATCACCATTGGTTGCAGTCGATCACTCAGACCCATATACTGTATAATAGCATTGGGAATTGAACCGCTGCACCATGCAATATACTGAGCCGATAAACAATGCTTTAATAGGCCGGTAGAAACATCCACTCATGGATACTGTGAAGCTGTTTTTGAGTCAGCGACCCAAGATTTGGGTTAGCAATAGCATCTCTGATTCACAGGTGCTAAAACAACCGTTTTATGGTACAGTAGTATTTTCCAATAGGCCTACCACACATCTTAAGGTATCCTATTGCCATTCAACTGGATTTGGAGTTAGTTAAAATTATTAACGTAATCATGAGAAACCTATCCCACTCGGGCACATTTGTTTGAGTTGTCAACTAACGTGAATTCAACGTGAAATCAACAAAGAAATTCACCATGTAATTGGATTTAGGATAAAAGTAGGTTAAGAAATACAAAATAAATGCCCTTACTTTGATTACTTTGAGCAAAATCCAATCAGTTTTACACGTTGATGACATTATGGTTGGAATTATGTGGAAACAACGTTGATTCAACCAGTTTTTTTGCCCAGAGGGATTTTGGTATGTACGGTATACAACTGAGGGGAGATGACTTTGTACACAGACCCTAATTTAGGTTAGCCTGGTCCCAGGTGGGTTTGTGCTGTCTTGCCTGTTACCTGACAAGGACCAAGCTACATAGATGTAGGTGGATGAAATACCTAGCTTTACTTTGTATGTACACGGTAGACAGCAGGGTACATTGGGTTGGTGCTGTTTTACTGTGTAAACTACTGACCAAGTGCCTTTACAGACACTTTTTTTGCTTAGCCTGTGTGCCAGTATGTTTGTGCTGTATTTTCCAATGATTGATCGACAAGGAGTTGGCAATAGAGAACAAACCGACTGGCACTCAGGCTATTATTGAATTATTATAGCCCAGATAATATATCTTCTTTAGATGTTACTACCTATATACTGTAGTAGAACTGGTAGAATGAGGAAATTAAATGCTGTTGTAGGCTACTTCAGTGCCATAACTCCAGGTCTGGTCTATCAGCTGTTTAAATCTACTTGGTTTTTTCTGTCAGTCTATTGGTTCATTGTTTATCACCACTATTTGCCTTTATTATGAATAACGGTATCTTTACTAACTAATATACTGTGAGCCAAAGACACATCCATCATCTACACCTCAAACTCTCAGAAACACATAGTAATGCAGTACTAACTAGCTCAATACTAGCTCAACATGTTTAATACTAGTAATGCTAGCTCAACATGTTTAATACTAGTAATGCTAGCTCAACATGTTTAATACTAGTAATACTAGCTCAACATGTTTAATACTAGTAATACTAGCTCAACATGTTTAATACTAGTAATACTAGCTCAACATGTTTAATACTAGTAATACTAGCTAAACATGTTTAATACTAGTAATACTAGCTAAACATGTTTAATACTAGCTCAACATGTTTAATACTAGTAATACTAGCTAAACATGTTTAATACTAGTAATACTAGCTAAACATGTTTAATACTAGTAATACTAGCTAAACATGTTTAATACTAGTAATACTAGCTAAACATGTTTAATACTAGTAATACTAGCTCAACATGTTTAATACTAGCTCAACATGTTTAATACTAGTAATACTAGCTCAACATGTTTAATACTAGTAATACTAGCTAAACATGTTTAATACTAGTAATACTAGCTCAACATGTTTAATACTAGTAATACTAGCTAAACATGTTTAATACTAGCTCAACATGTTTAATACTAGTAATACTCGCTCAACATGTTAAATACTAGTAATACTAGCTAAACATGTTTAATACTAGTAATACTAGCTCAACATGTTTAATACTAGCTCAACATGTTTAATACTGGTAATACTAGCTCAACATGTTTAATACTGGTAATACTAGCTCAACATGTTTAATACTAGTAATACTAGCTCAACATGTTTAATACTAGCTCAACATGTTTAATACTAGTAATACTAGCTCAACATGTTTAATACTAGTAATACTAGCTCAACATGTTTAATACTAGCTCAACATGTTTAATACTGGTAATACTACCTCAACATGTTTAATACTAGTAATACTAGCTCAACATGTTTAATACTAGCTCAACATGTTTAATACTAGTAATACTAGCTCAACATGTTTAATACTAGCTCAACATGTTTAATACTAGCTCAACATGTTTAATACTAGTAATACTAGCTAAACATGTTTAATACTAGTAATACTAGCTCAACATGTTTAATACTAGTAATACTATCTCAACATGTTTAATACTAATAATACTAGCTCAACATGTTTAATACTAGTAATACTATCTCAACATGTTTAATACTAGTAATACTAGCTAAACATGTTTAATACTAGCTCAACATGTTTAATACTAGTAATACTAGCTCAACATGTTTAATACTGGTAATACTAGCTCAACATGTTTAATACTAGTAATACTAGCTCAACATGTTTAATACTAGTAATACTAGCTAAACATGTTTAATACTAGTAATACTAGCTAAACATGTTTAATACTAGTAATACTAGCTCAATATTAGATCGAAATGTTTGACAGTTACCACGATGATTTCCCATTCTTCACTAAATGTTCCTAAGTACTGTATACTGCATGTACATCGTTCAGTGTTTTCCAACCCCTGGACCTGTGCCGGTCTGTGAGATACGTCGGACCAGTCCCCGGTCCTTGGTACAAAAAAAGGTTGAGAAACCACTGACCAGGTTGGTTCAAAAGTAAATGATGTACATTTCTTGGTTGTTCTCTAGCGCCTTCTAGTGGCGCTAAAAAGCTTCAACTCAAAGAAAGCTGCATCATTAACTAGTACCGAATCTCTCTCTTCCCCCTCAGCTCACTCTCACAAAGCTCATCAGCGTCCTGCCTGCACAGCTCTTTGTATTGTTTCAACACATTCTGCCGTTAACTGTTATGCACACGCAGCAGCTCTGCTCGCTCCTAAAATGGATGCCAAGAGAGCTCAGTGTTGTACGTCCCAAATGGCACCCTATTTTCTATATAGTGCCCTTTTAACCGGAGCCCTATATAGGGAATAGGGTGCCATTTGGGACACTACTGTGTGTTCACTTCCAGTGTGATTTCCAAGAAGTGATTGTGGGCCACTGAATGTTATTGTTAAATCATTTGTAAAAAGGATATTTTGATGCTTTAAAAGTAGATGTATTAATTTAGTTATTCTATTGTTTACTGTCTGAACCCAGTGGTTTAAGCGATATGTTTAAGAAATATCCTGAAATATAAATTTTGTCCAAAATTGTTTTCAGGAAAACAAGAACAAGAGATACTCTAAATGTATAGTGCTTAAATGTATTTTTGTAACACTTAGAAATGTATTTCATGTTGATATTGTATTCAGATTGCAATAATTTCATGTCGTACAAGATGATGACTTGACATTTTATATACTATAAAACATGCTTAACCAATCATTTAAATGTGTAGTTATTTTTGTAAGCCTTTTAACTGACTGTACAATCAGCTGCAATAAAGTGACATGGATGGTGAGGTTTGTTAGGGTGCTTTCTGCTTTTATTCAGACAACTGGAGAAAATCATTCTCACACACAAAGAAATTGCAACAAAATCACTTTTATTAAGAGTCAATGAACAACACAAAACAATGTACAGGGAGTGAAATAAGTATTGAACACGTCACCATTTTTCTCAGTAAATATATTTCCAAAGGTGCTATTGACATGAAAGTTTCACCAGATGTTGGTAACAACCCAAGTAATCCATACATACAAAGAAACCAAAACAAATACGTTCAGAAATTAAGTTATGTGTAATAATGTGAAATGACACAGGGAAAAAGTATTGAACACATGAAGAAAGGGAGGTTCAAAAAGGCATGGAAAGCCAAGACAACAGCGGAAAACTATCAGTAATTAAAAAGCAATCCAGCCCCCTGTCAGTGCAAATTAATATAATCTGGTTCAGTCCCAACTGATGGCCTACAAAAAGGTCTCATTGCCAAGGTGTCACACAAGACACATCTCATGATGGGTAAAAGCAAAGAGCTGTCTCAAGACATTCGCAACCTAATTGTTGCAAAACATAATGATGGCATTGGTTATAGGCGCATTTCTAAGCTTCTGAATGTTCCAGTGAGCACTGTTGGGCCCATAATACGGAAGTGGAAAGACAATAATTTCACCATAAATTTGCCTCGACCAGGTGCTCCTCGCAAGATTTCTGACACAGGAGTGAAAAGAATAATCAGAAGAGTTATCCAAGAGCCAAGGACCACTTGTGGAGAGCTTCAAAAATACCTGCAATTAGGAGGTACTGTTGTCTCAAAGAAAACAGTAAGTAATGCACTCCACCGCCATGGCCTGTATGCATGCTCACCACGCAAGACTCCATTGCTGAAAAAAAAGCATGTTGAAGCTCGTTTAAAGTTTGCTGCACAACATTTGGAAAAGCCAGTGAAATATCATTTCACATTATTACACATAACTTAATTTCTGAACTTATTTGTTTTGGTTTCTTTGTATGTATGGATTACTTGGGTTGTTACCAACATCTGGTGAAACATTCATGTCAATAGCACCTTTGGAAATATATTTACTGAGAAAAATGGTGACGTGTTCAATACTTATTTCACCCGCTGTATATCAGACCAATATGGTGAGTAACATTGACACAATCATCTTATAAGATATCAAATTAAATCGCTTCAAAATAAAAACATTTGAGAAGAAAAGAGGTGAACAGAAACACTGAGTTTGTAATAGTATAGATGTCATTATATAGACAGTAACACGCTGTGTGAATGGCAGTACTTACAATAGGTGTCTGACAGTGTCTTGGGTGGTCCAGAGTCCAGTATGTCCCCTAGAAGAGATACTCTATAGGGAATACACAGAGAATTGACTAGAAAATAATAAGATGCTTTGTTATACATTTTGTGAGAAACATAAATTAATCTTCTGCCATTCAGAGCCGTCCCGGAGAGACAGACAGACGGAGAGACAGACAGACGGAGACGAACAGACAGACAGACGTTGAGAGGCACAAGCTCAGTCACAATGCAGCGCCTGGCACAAGGGCACAACGGCAGGAGATGGTCTGGGGTCTTCACCAGGAGCCAGCAAACCTCCATCTGCCTTATTGATATGCCTTACACACAATGTATCTTTATCCCTGTCAACCCTCCATCTGCCTTATTGATATGTCTTACACACAATGTATCTTTATCCCTGTCAACCCTCCATCTGCCTTATTGATATGTCTTACACACAATGTATCTTTATCCGGAACTTATAATCTGCCTTGGCTCTGTTTTGATCGAAAACTGGAAACACTGTCAGATGCTAGTGAGTAATGATACCATGGTCGTCATCTCCAAGTATAATATACTGCTACAACTGGAGAACAGTTTGATTGAGCCTGGAGTATCAGATTGGTGGGGGTTGAACTTTGGGGACTATTACATTGGTTCCATGGTGCCAGGCACCTAATGTATTACATAATAGGATGTCCTTTTAGCCACAGTGTACTACAACACAGTTACTGTTAGCAGGTGGTACTACAACACAGTTACTGTTAGCAGGTGGTACTACAACACAGTTACTGTTAGCAGATGGTACTCCAACACAGTTACTGTTAGCAGGTGGTAGTCCAACACAGTTACTGTTAGCAGGTGGTACTCCAACACAGTTACTGTTAGCAGGTGGTACTCCAACACAGTTACTGTTAGCAGGTGGTACTACAACACAGTTACTGTTAGCAGGTGGTACTACAACACAGTTACTGTTAGCAGATGGTACTCCAACACAGTTACTGTTAGCAGGTGGTACTACAACACAGTTACTGTTAGCAGGTGGTACTACAACACAGTTACTGTTAGCAGGTGGTACTACAACACAGTTACTGTTAGCAGATGGTACTCCAACACAGTTACTGTTAGCAGGTGGTAGTCCAACACAGTTACTGTTAGCAGGTGGTACTCCAACACAGTTACTGTTAGCAGGTGGTACTCCAACACAGTTACTGTTAGCAGGTGGTACTACAACACAGTTACTGTTAGCAGGTGGTACTACAACACAGTTACTGTTAGCAGATGGTACTCCAACACAGTTACTGTTAGCAGGTGGTACTACAACACAGTTACTGTTAGCAGGTGGTACTACAACACAGTTACTGTTAGCAGGTGGTACTCCAACACAGTTACTGTTAGCAGGTGGTACTACAACACAGTTACTGTTAGCAGATGGTACTCCAACACAGTTACTGTTAGCAGATGGTACTACAACACAGTTACTGTTAGCAGATGGTACTCCTACACAGTTACTGTTAGCAGATGGTACTACAACACAGTTACTGTTAGCAGGTGGTACGACAACACAGTTACTGTTAGCAGGTGGTACGACAACACAGTTACTGTTAGCAGATGGTACTACAACACAGTTACTGTTAGCAGGTGGTACTACAACACAGTTACTGTTAGCAGGTGGTACTACAACACAGTTACTGTTAGCAGGTGGTACTACAACACAGTTACTGTTAGCAGGTGGTACTCCAACACAGTTACTGTTAGCAGGTGGTACTCCTACACAGTTACTGTTAGCAGGTGGTACTCCAACACAGTTACTGTTAGCAGGTGGTACTCCTACACAGTTACTGTTAGCAGGTGGTAGTCCAACACAGTTACTGTTAGCAGGTGGTACTCCTACACAGTTACTGTTAGCAGGTGGTACTCCAACACAGTTACTGTTAGCAGGTGGTACTCCTACACAGTTACTGTTAGCAGGTGGTAGTCCAACACAGTTACTGTTAGCAGGTGGTAGTCTAACACAGTTACTGTTAGCAGGTGGTAGTCCAACACAGTTACTGTTAGCAGGTGGTAGTCCAACACAGTTACTGTTAGCAGGTGGTACTACAACACAGTTACTGTTAGCAAGTGGTAGGCTTACATGGACCAGGTACCAGGACTAGGTTTGGAGTGAATTTCTCCGGAATATAGTTGTACTGTAATTAACCATTTTCACCACAGCCTGTTTACAGTGGCAGTGAAGGTGGCAACTAGGGGACATTGCCCTTCCCTCCCAATGCCGAGGGTAAAGGTTTCCAGAAAGTGAAAATTATTGGTCACATGGTGCAGCTTGGATATGGTGGTCATGTATTGGAGGCATTTCAAATCATTAAAGATACTTTTTATTTTGTCTTAATATGACCGTAAACACATGTGTATGTGCATTTATTAAGGATCCCAATTAGTTCCTGCCAAGGCAGCAGCTACTCTTCCTGGAGTTTATTAAGGATCCCCATTAGTTCCTGCCAAGGCAGCACCTACTCTTCCTGGGGTTTATTATGGATCCCCATTAGTTCCTGCCAAGGCAGCAGCTACTCTTCCTGGAGTTTATTATGGATCCCCATTAGTTCCTGTCAAGGCAGCAGCTACTCTTCCTGGGGTTTATTATGGATCCCCATTAGTTCCTGCCAAGGCAGCACCTACTCTTCCTGGGGTTTATTATGGATCCCCATTAGTTCCTGCCAAGGCAGCAGCTACTCTTCCTGGAGTGTATTAAGGATCCCAATTAGTTCCTGCCAAGGCAGCAGCTACTCTTCCTGGAGTTTATTAAGGATCCCCATTAGTTCCTGCCAAGGCAGCACCTACTCTTCCTGGGGTTTATTAAGGATCCCCATTAGTTCCTGCCAAGGCAGCAACTACTCTTCCTGGGATTTATTATGGATCCCCATTAGTTCCTGCCAAGGCAGCACCTACTCTTCCTGGGGTTTATTATGGATCCCCATTAGTTCCTGCCAAGGCAGCAGCTACTCTTCCTGGAGTTTATTAAGGATCCCCATTAGTTTCTGCCAAGGCA
Organism: Thymallus thymallus; assembly: GCA_023634145.1. Lineage (NCBI taxonomy): Eukaryota > Metazoa > Chordata > Actinopteri > Salmoniformes > Salmonidae > Thymallus > Thymallus thymallus. Next base: position 32,950,370 of record CM042400.1, read on the forward strand.
GCACCTACTCTTCCTGGGGTTTATTAAGGATCCCCATTAGTTCCTGCCAAGGCAGCAACTACTCTTCCTGGGATTTATTATGGATCCCCATTAGTTTCTGCCAAGGCAGCAGCTACTCTTCCTGGGGTTTATTATGGATCCCCATTAGTTCCTGCCAAAGCAGCAGCTACTCTTCCTGGGGTTTATTAAGGATCCCCATTAGTTCCTGCCAAGGCAGCAGCTACTCTTCCTGGGGTTTATTAAGGATCCCCATTAGTTCCTGCCAAGGCAGCAGCTACTCTTCCTGGGGTTTATTAAGGATCCCCATTAGTTTCTGCCAAGGCAGCAGCTACTCTTCCTGGGGTTTATTAAGGATCCCCATTAGTTCCTGTCAAGGCAGCAGCTACTCTTCCTGGGGTTTATTAAGGATCCCCATTAGTTTCTGCCAAGGCAGCAGCTACTCTTCCTGGGGTTTATTATGGATCCCCATTAGTTCCTGCCAAGGCAGCAGCTACTCTTCCTGGGGTTTATTATGGATCCCCATTAGTTCCTGCCAAGGCAGCAGCTACTCTTCCTGGGGTTTATTAAGGATCCCCATTAGTTTCTGCCAAGGCAGCAGCTACTCTTCCTGGGGTTTATTAAGGATCCCCATTAGTTCCTGCCAAGGCAGCAGCTACTCTTCCTGGGGTTTATTAAGGATCCCCATTAGTTTCTGCCAAGGCAGCAGCTACTCTTCCTGGGGTTTATTATGGATCACCATTAGTTCCTGCCAAGGCAGCAGCTACTCTTCCTGGGGTTTATTATGGATCCCCATTAGTTCCTGCCAAGGCAGCAGCTACTCTTCCTGGAGTTTATTAAGGATCCCCATTAGTTTCTGCCAAGGCAGCAGCTACTCTTCCTGGGGTTTATTATGGATCCCCATTAGTTCCTGCCAAGGCAGCAGCTACTCTTCCTGGGGTTTATTATGGATCCCCATTAGTTCCTGCCAAGGCAGCAGCTACTCTTCCTGGAGTTTATTAAGGATCCCCATTAGTTTCTGCCAAGGCAGCAGCTACTCTTCCTGGGGTTTATTATGGATCCCCATTAGTTCCTGCCAAGGCAGCAGCTACTCTTCCTGGAGTTTATTAAGGATCCCCATTAGTTTCTGCCAAGGCAGCACCTACTCTTCCTGGGGTTTATTAAGGATCCCCATTAGTTCCTGCCAAGGCAGCAGCTACTCTTCCTGGGATTTATTATGGATCCCCATTAGTTTCTGCCAAGGCAGCAGCTACTCTTCCTGGGGTTTATTAAGGATCCCCATTAGTTCCTGCCAAGGCAGCAGCTACTCTTCCTGGGGTTTATTAAGGATCCCCATTAGTTCCTGCCAAGGCAGCAGCTACTCTTCCTGGGGTTTATTAAGGATCCCCATTAGTTTCTGCCAAGGCAGCAGCTACTCTTCCTGGGGTTTATTAAGGATCCCCATTAGTTCCTGTCAAGGCAGCAGCTACTCTTCCTGGGGTTTATTAAGGATCCCCATTAGTTTCTGCCAAGGCAGCAGCTACTCTTCCTGGGGTTTATTATGGATCCCCATTAGTTCCTGCCAAGGCAGCAGCTACTCTTCCTGGGGTTTATTATGGATCCCCATTAGTTCCTGCCAAGGCAGCAGCTACTCTTCCTGGGGTTTATTAAGGATCCCCATTAGTTTCTGCCAAGGCAGCAGCTACTCTTCCTGGGGTTTATTAAGGATCCCCATTAGTTCCTGCCAAGGCAGCAGCTACTCTTCCTGGGGTTTATTATGGATCCCCATTAGTTCCTGCCAAGGCAGCAGCTACTCTTCCTGGAGTGTATTAAGGATCCCAATTAGTTCCTGCCAAGGCAGCAGCTACTCTTCCTGGAGTTTATTAAGGATCCCCATTAGTTCCTGCCAAGGCAGCACCTACTCTTCCTGGGGTTTATTAAGGATCCCCATTAGTTCCTGCCAAGGCAGCAACTACTCTTCCTGGGATTTATTATGGATCCCCATTAGTTCCTGCCAAGGCAGCACCTACTCTTCCTGGGGTTTATTATGGATCCCCATTAGTTCCTGCCAAGGCAGCAGCTACTCTTCCTGGAGTTTATTAAGGATCCCCATTAGTTTCTGCCAAGGCAGCACCTACTCTTCCTGGGGTTTATTAAGGATCCCCATTAGTTCCTGCCAAGGCAGCAACTACTCTTCCTGGGATTTATTATGGATCCCCATTAGTTTCTGCCAAGGCAGCAGCTACTCTTCCTGGGGTTTATTATGGATCCCCATTAGTTCCTGCCAAAGCAGCAGCTACTCTTCCTGGGGTTTATTAAGGATCCCCATTAGTTCCTGCCAAGGCAGCAGCTACTCTTCCTGGGGTTTATTAAGGATCCCCATTAGTTCCTGCCAAGGCAGCAGCTACTCTTCCTGGGGTTTATTAAGGATCCCCATTAGTTTCTGCCAAGGCAGCAGCTACTCTTCCTGGGGTTTATTAAGGATCCCCATTAGTTCCTGTCAAGGCAGCAGCTACTCTTCCTGGGGTTTATTAAGGATCCCCATTAGTTTCTGCCAAGGCAGCAGCTACTCTTCCTGGGGTTTATTATGGATCCCCATTAGTTCCTGCCAAGGCAGCAGCTACTCTTCCTGGGGTTTATTATGGATCCCCATTAGTTCCTGCCAAGGCAGCAGCTACTCTTCCTGGGGTTTATTAAGGATCCCCATTAGTTTCTGCCAAGGCAGCAGCTACTCTTCCTGGGGTTTATTAAGGATCCCCATTAGTTTCTGCCAAGGCAGCAGCTACTCTTCCTGGGGTTTATTAAGGATCCCCATTAGTTCCTGTCAAGGCAGCAGCTACTCTTCCTGGGGTTTATTAAGGATCCCCATTAGTTTCTGCCAAGGCAGCAGCTACTCTTCCTGGGGTTTATTATGGATCCCCATTAGTTCCTGCCAAGGCAGCAGCTACTCTTCCTGGGGTTTATTATGGATCCCCATTAGTTCCTGCCAAGGCAGCAGCTACTCTTCCTGGGGTTTATTAAGGATCCCCATTAGTTTCTGCCAAGGCAGCAGCTACTCTTCCTGGGGTTTATTAAGGATCCCCATTAGTTCCTGCCAAGGCAGCAGCTACTCTTCCTGGGGTTTATTATGGATCCCCATTAGTTCCTGCCAAGGCAGCAGCTACTCTTCCTGGAGTGTATTAAGGATCCCAATTAGTTCCTGCCAAGGCAGCAGCTACTCTTCCTGGAGTTTATTAAGGATCCCCATTAGTTCCTGCCAAGGCAGCACCTACTCTTCCTGGGGTTTATTAAGGATCCCCATTAGTTCCTGCCAAGGCAGCAACTACTCTTCCTGGGATTTATTATGGATCCCCATTAGTTCCTGCCAAGGCAGCACCTACTCTTCCTGGGGTTTATTATGGATCCCCATTAGTTCCTGCCAAGGCAGCAGCTACTCTTCCTGGAGTTTATTAAGGATCCCCATTAGTTTCTGCCAAGGCAGCACCTACTCTTCCTGGGGTTTATTAAGGATCCCCATTAGTTCCTGCCAAGGCAGCAACTACTCTTCCTGGGATTTATTATGGATCCCCATTAGTTTCTGCCAAGGCAGCAGCTACTCTTCCTGGGGTTTATTATGGATCCCCATTAGTTCCTGCCAAAGCAGCAGCTACTCTTCCTGGGGTTTATTAAGGATCCCCATTAGTTCCTGCCAAGGCAGCAGCTACTCTTCCTGGGGTTTATTAAGGATCCCCATTAGTTCCTGCCAAGGCAGCAGCTACTCTTCCTGGGGTTTATTAAGGATCCCCATTAGTTTCTGCCAAGGCAGCAGCTACTCTTCCTGGGGTTTATTAAGGATCCCCATTAGTTCCTGTCAAGGCAGCAGCTACTCTTCCTGGGGTTTATTAAGGATCCCCATTAGTTTCTGCCAAGGCAGCAGCTACTCTTCCTGGGGTTTATTATGGATCCCCATTAGTTCCTGCCAAGGCAGCAGCTACTCTTCCTGGGGTTTATTATGGATCCCCATTAGTTCCTGCCAAGGCAGCAGCTACTCTTCCTGGGGTTTATTAAGGATCCCCATTAGTTTCTGCCAAGGCAGCAGCTACTCTTCCTGGGGTTTATTAAGGATCCCCATTAGTTCCTGCCAAGGCAGCAGCTACTCTTCCTGGGGTTTATTAAGGATCCCCATTAGTTTCTGCCAAGGCAGCAGCTACTCTTCCTGGGGTTTATTATGGATCACCATTAGTTCCTGCCAAGGCAGCAGCTACTCTTCCTGGGGTTTATTATGGATCCCCATTAGTTCCTGCCAAGGCAGCAGCTACTCTTCCTGGAGTTTATTAAGGATCCCCATTAGTTTCTGCCAAGGCAGCAGCTACTCTTCCTGGGGTTTATTATGGATCCCCATTAGTTCCTGCCAAGGCAGCAGCTACTCTTCCTGGGGTTTATTATGGATCCCCATTAGTTCCTGCCAAGGCAGCAGCTACTCTTCCTGGAGTTTATTAAGGATCCCCATTAGTTTCTGCCAAGGCAGCAGCTACTCTTCCTGGGGTTTATTATGGATCCCCATTAGTTCCTGCCAAGGCAGCAGCTACTCTTCCTGGAGTTTATTAAGGATCCCCATTAGTTTCTGCCAAGGCAGCACCTACTCTTCCTGGGGTTTATTAAGGATCCCCATTAGTTCCTGCCAAGGCAGCAACTACTCTTCCTGGGATTTATTATGGATCCCCATTAGTTTCTGCCAAGGCAGCAGCTACTCTTCCTGGGGTTTATTAAGGATCCCCATTAGTTCCTGTCAAGGCAGCAGCTACTCTTCCTGGGGTTTATTAAGGATCCCCATTAGTTTCTGCCAAGGCAGCAGCTACTCTTCCTGGGGTTTATTATGGATCCCCATTAGTTCCTGCCAAGGCAGCAGCTACTCTTCCTGGGGTTTATTATGGATCCCCATTAGTTCCTGCCAAGGCAGCAGCTACTCTTCCTGGGGTTTATTAAGGATCCCCATTAGTTTCTGCCAAGGCAGCAGCTACTCTTCCTGGGGTTTATTAAGGATCCCCATTAGTTCCTGCCAAGGCAGCAGCTACTCTTCCTGGGGTTTATTAAGGATCCCCATTAGTTTCTGCCAAGGCAGCAGCTACTCTTCCTGGGGTTTATTATGGATCACCATTAGTTCCTGCCAAGGCAGCAGCTACTCTTCCTGGGGTTTATTATGGATCCCCATTAGTTCCTGCCAAGGCAGCAGCTACTCTTCCTGGAGTTTATTAAGGATCCCCATTAGTTTCTGCCAAGGCAGCAGCTACTCTTCCTGGGGTTTATTATGGATCCCCATTAGTTCCTGCCAAGGCAGCAGCTACTCTTCCTGGAGTTTATTAAGGATCCCCATTAGTTTCTGCCAAGGCAGCAGCTACTCTTCCTGGGGTTTATTATGGATCCCCATTAGTTTCTGCCAAGGCAGCAGCTACTCTTCCTGGGGTCCAAACCGGATTAAGGCAATTACATCCAAAAACGTCTATACAAAAACAGTACATCATACAACACATTATTACACCACTACATATCTACGATACAACATTTATAATACCACAATATTACAACATTACAATGTACGTGTAGAGTGTGAGCATGGGTGTCTCTTCAAAGTCCCCGCTGTTCCATAAGGTGTAGTTTTATGTTTTTTCAAATCTGATTTTACTGCTTGCTTGAGTTCCTTAATGTGGAATAGTTCCATGTAGTCATGGTTCTATGTAGCACTGTGCATTTCCCAGTCTGTTCTGGACTTGGGGACTATGAAGAGACCCCTGGTGGCATGTCTTGTGGGGTATGCATGGGTGTCAGCTGTGTGTTAGTCACTTACTTCACACATGTTTCTATTAATGACTGTGTAGAATTGGAGAATCGACCAAGTGTTTCCTGACAGACCTGGCTGTAATTAGTAAGCAAAAACTTGCTAGTGAATGGGCTACAGACAAGGGAGGTAGAAAATCATGTTAGGTTGTATTTTGAGTGGACTACCAAGCTAGACTGAATGGACTGTAGGTGCTAGGTAAAAAGAGAGGAAACCCTTATACGGTACCATACTTACTGTAGCATAATACTGGTAATATACGTACCTCTGCTTCTTCCAGACTTATAAAGGCCAGGCAGCAGCCTCCCTCCTCCTAACTCACGAACAGGCTCTGCAGAAACAGCAACAAGCTGTCTCTCTATGCCCTCAGTGTAGTGTAGTGACTCCCTATAGCACTACAGTAGTGATAGCAGCTCCCCTGGTCCTGTGGTCCTGTCTGTCAGCAGGTGCATAGTCGCTGGGTTACACAGGGGCGTGCAGAATGCAGATCCTTCATGATCCTCTAGAGGGCAGCGTTTCTCCAGTGGCTGAATTTTTTTTTCATTACCAACAGCAGTTGGGATTTAAACTCTGCTGTTACTTCACTTTTACTGAGAGGAGCTATATGGGAGAAGTATAATGAAGTGTTTCTTCATTGGATAATGGGACTTTAAAACAAAGGGGCCTCTTGGTTGAACTGTCACAAAATAGAACAATATGGATCCTTTCACAACCTGTGAAAATGAGTTTCAAATTGCTAATTTTAGCCTATTCTGCTTACGTTCCCTTGTTGGAAGTGAAATGTGAGGTAGATGATGTTGGATGTTGTTCTGCAGTTGTCATGGAAACCTGAGCAGAACAACATCCGTCTGATCCTTTCGTTCAGGAAAAGATTCAATCAATAAACAATATTCCTATTCATGACACGGGGGGCGGTCCTCCATCCATTCACTGCATACATGGAGTCAAATCATACACTGAAGAAATCAAAATTATGATGGCAACAAATAATCATTCTTCTGTTGAAAGGTCACAGGTCAAGGTGACTCCCTCAGCAGTGCAACAGCTTGTAGTAAGGTACTGTAGAACTGCTATGTGAGTTAAGAAACTGCACCCAGAGGTGCACCATGCGTGGCGGCCGGTGACAGGACTCTCCCTCTGCTTGTGTAGGGAACCGTGGACATGGCACAGCCCACAGCCACACCCCAGGCTGTGGTCAACTCAAAACAGAGAAAAACCTTGTTGAAGACAACAATGAGAGCAAGAGGGGCGCTGCAAATCCAGCCCCGTTCTCCCACATACTGCACTAGTGTGCCAGCCTGCCGCTGTGTTTCACTCTGCAGGGGCCATAGTATACACAATGGGGTGTGGTCACAGCGGGGACTCCTCCATGGATCCTGTGATTGACCTGCTAGAGCAGTAGGACTAACACAGGGGGCCAGCCCTGGCAGGGAGGTGCAAAAAGGTACTGGGGTCAAAAGGTAGGCTAGTAATCATTAACAGCTCCTGAACAGCTCCTGTTAGCTCAACAGATCAATAACAGCTCCTGAAAGGTGTAGGTGTGTGTGTGTGTGTGTGTTTGTGTGTGCGAGAGAAAAAACACACACAGACGATCATGACGCAGACGTCTCTCCTAGTCTCCTCGTCTCCTCGGTGCTAACATTCAGAAAAGAGGTGTTTGGCTCCCTTCTCTTGTGCCACAATTCAAAGTGATAAACAATTCCTGTTTGGAAACATAACAGACCGGGTAGTCAGAACAGTTCTCGCTCTTCAATTCATTTCCACGGCAGAAACAGGTTTCCCTCAAATGAACATTTATTGATATTCGGAGGACAAATAAGTGCGTAGACGCACTTTTTCTCTGAGTGTGTTAAACAGCTTGGCAGTAAGCGCAGTGTGGGAAGAGGATTTTCCCTTTCTTGTCTTCTCAATGAAATCAGGTACACAGCACAAAGCAAGAGGGCTTATTATTCCGCTTAAAACAGAACACAAAAGAAGACAACTTAAAAGCTGCTTTCTCAGTGAAAACGCACAAATACCAAGTAGTTTCCTTCTCTTCAGAGTTGCCTGTGAGGTTTGAGCCATAGGAAGTCCACAGTTGAGGCGGTGAACTTTGAGACAAATACAGATTTTTCAACAGATAACCAAACCAACCTCATTTTAAAACTACAACTCAGTTTAGTTTTTTTTTTTTTTTTAAGAAACTCCATAAAATGGTACCAACAGTAGGCTATTAGGTCTTACAAATCCACCTGCTGTCTGCTGGTCACAAAAAAAACACTGTGGTTAAAAAAAAGTATACAAAATAATAGCACAACTTATCAAACTTACAATTTAAGTTTTACACAAAAAAACAAAATGATCAGTTTCTCCAAATGTTGAATACCCTTTTAACTTATTGATAATTAGGATTACCGTAAATAATTTGTTAGCAATTATTACCGTTAAAATACTGTCATATTCAGACAAACTTGGCAACAAACATTGGTATATTGATTGAATGAAATCGGACCAACAAACGTCAACAACAACAAAAGCTTAAGTCTGTTTTTATCTCTAGTGTAATTTTACCACACATTATAGGTCAAAGGTTATAGGTCACAAGTTACTACCAAGGGTCAAGTGGTTCTAAAGAAAATGTACACGATAAAATCTAACCTTAGCATCTCTCATAGTGGGCTATTTGTTTGTTGCGTCATTGCATTGACGGGCCCATCTACAGTACATTAGCTGGGCAAAAATCACTTCTATGTTCCTCATTCAGCCTCAATACGCCCAAGTATTACTTGTGAGTAGCTTAAACATTAAAACACATTTGGAAACCAATTGAATACACTATATTCACACAACAGCCAAGTTAGGTTGAGTTTACACTCAGCAACTAAACCCCATTGTCTCTACCCATTTTGCAGTGTCATGAACCATTCCTCGACCATACAGGTGTAGGCTAACTTAACCAGTGATACAGGGTGAAACACCAGGTGTAACCTAACCAGTTATACAGGATGAAACATCAGATGTAACCTAACCAGTGATACAGGCTGAAACACCAGGTGTAACCTAACCAGTGATACAGGCTGAAACACCAGGTGTAACTTAACCAGTGATACAGGCTAAAACATCAGGTGTAACCTAACCAGTTATACAGGCTGAAACACCAGGTGTAACCTAACCAGTTATACAGGGTGAAACACCAGGAGTAACCTAACCAGTGATACAGGGTGAAACACCAGGTGTAACCTAACCAGTGATACAGGGTGAAACACCAGGTGTAACCTAACCAGTGATACAGGGTGAAACACCAGGTGTAACCTAACCAGTGATACAGGGTGAAACACCAGGTGTAACCTAACCAGTGATACAGGCTGAAACACCAGGTGTAACCTAACCAGTTATACAGGCTGAAACACCAGGTGTAACCTAACCAGTTATACAGGCTGAAACACCAGGTGTAACCTAACCAGTTATACAGGCTGAAACACCAGGTGTAACCTAACCAGTTATACAGGCTGAAACACCAGGTGTAACCTAACCAGTTATACAGGCTGAAACACCAGGTATAACCACCCAGTTATACAGGCTGAAACACCAGGTGTAACCACCCAGTGATACAGGCTGAAACACCAGGTGTAACCTAACCAGTGATACAGGCTGAAACACCAGGTGTAACCTAACCAGTGATACAGGCTGAAACACCAGGTGTAACCACCCAGTTATACAGGTTGAAACACCAGGTGTAACCACCCAGTTATACAGGTTGAAACACCAGGTGTAACCTAACCAGTTATACAGGCTGAAACACCAGGTGTAACCTAACCAGTGATACAGGCTGAAACACCAGGTGTAACCTAACCAGTTATACAGGCTGAAACACCAGGTGTAACCTAACCAGTGATACAGGCTGAAACACCAGGTGTAACCTAACCAGTGATACAGGCTGAAACACCAGGTGTAACCTAACCAGTTATACAGGGTGAAACACCAGGTGTAACCTAACCAGTTATACAGGGTGAAACACCAGGTGTAACCTAACCAGTGATACAGGCTGAAACACCAGGTGTAACCTAACCAGTGATACAGGTTGAAACACCAGGTGTAACCTAACCAGTGATACAGGTTGAAACACCAGGTGTAACCTAACCAGTGATACAGGTTGAAACACCAGGTGTAACCTAACCAGTGATACAGGTTGAAACACCAGGTGTAACCTAACCAGTTATACAGGTTGAAACACCAGGTGTAACCACCCAGTTATACAGGTTGAAACACCAGGTGTAACCTAACCAGTTATACAGGTTGAAACACCAGGTGTAACCTAACCAGTTATACAGGTTGAAACACCAGGTGTAACCTAACCAGTGATACAGGCTGAAACACCAGGTGTAACCTAACCAGTTATACAGGTTGAAACACCAGGTGTAACCACCCAGTTATACAGGCTGAAACACCAGGTGTAACCTAACCAGTGATACAGGTTGAAACACCAGGTGTAACCTAACCAGTGATACAGGTTGAAACACCAGGTGTAACCTAACCAGTTATACAGGGTGAAACACCAGGTGTAACCTAACCAGTTATACAGGTTGAAACACCAGGTGTAACCTCACCAGTTATACAGGTTGAAACACCAGGTGTAACCTCACCAGTTATACAGGTTGAAACACCAGGTGTAACCACCCAGTTATACAGGGTGAAACACCAGGTGTAACCTAACCAGTTATACAGGGTGAAACACCAGGTGTAACCTAACCAGTTATACAGGCTGAAACACCAGGTGTAACCTAACCAGTTATACAGGGTGAAACACCAGGTGTAACCTAACCAGTTATACAGGCTGAAACACCAGGTGTAACCACCCAGTTATACAGGCTGAAACACCAGGTGTAACCTAACCAGTTATACAGGCTGAAACACCAGGTGTAACCTAACCAGTTATACAGGGTGAAACACCAGGTGTAACCTAACCAGTTATACAGGCTGAAACACCAGGTGTAACCTAACCAGTTATACAGGCTGAAACACCAGGTGTAACCTAACCAGTTATACAGGTTGAAACAGCAGGTGTAACCTAACCAGTTATACAGGGTGAAACACCAGGTGTAACCTAACCAGTTATACAGGGTGAAACACCAGGTGTAACCTAACCAGTGATACAGGCTGAAACACCAGGTGTAACCTAACCAGTGATACAGGTTGAAACACCAGGTGTAACCTAACCAGTGATACAGGTTGAAACACCAGGTGTAACCTAACCAGTGATACAGGTTGAAACACCAGGTGTAACCTAACCAGTGATACAGGTTGAAACACCAGGTGTAACCTAACCAGTTATACAGGTTGAAACACCAGGTGTAACCACCCAGTTATACAGGTTGAAACACCAGGTGTAACCTAACCAGTTATACAGGTTGAAACACCAGGTGTAACCTAACCAGTTATACAGGTTGAAACACCAGGTGTAACCTAACCAGTGATACAGGCTGAAACACCAGGTGTAACCTAACCAGTTATACAGGTTGAAACACCAGGTGTAACCACCCAGTTATACAGGCTGAAACACCAGGTGTAACCTAACCAGTGATACAGGTTGAAACACCAGGTGTAACCTAACCAGTGATACAGGTTGAAACACCAGGTGTAACCTAACCAGTTATACAGGGTGAAACACCAGGTGTAACCTAACCAGTTATACAGGTTGAAACACCAGGTGTAACCTCACCAGTTATACAGGTTGAAACACCAGGTGTAACCTCACCAGTTATACAGGTTGAAACACCAGGTGTAACCACCCAGTTATACAGGGTGAAACACCAGGTGTAACCTAACCAGTTATACAGGGTGAAACACCAGGTGTAACCTAACCAGTTATACAGGCTGAAACACCAGGTGTAACCTAACCAGTTATACAGGGTGAAACACCAGGTGTAACCTAACCAGTTATACAGGCTGAAACACCAGGTGTAACCACCCAGTTATACAGGCTGAAACACCAGGTGTAACCTAACCAGTTATACAGGCTGAAACACCAGGTGTAACCTAACCAGTTATACAGGGTGAAACACCAGGTGTAACCTAACCAGTTATACAGGCTGAAACACCAGGTGTAACCTAACCAGTTATACAGGCTGAAACACCAGGTGTAACCTAACCAGTTATACAGGTTGAAACAGCAGGTGTAACCTAACACCAGCTAGCCTACTGTGCATGGGGACATTCCGATTCCTAGGTTTGGACCATTTCCATGTATTACAGAAAGACAGGAAGTCAATTTAGGCAAGTAATGACATATACCAACATTATTGTTCCCAATACTTTTTGTAAGAAATGCAAATGATCTGATGTTTATCCTCACCATACCAAAGGTGTCAAACAGATCTGACATTTTACATTAAAGAAAGGGTTGGTCAACAGCTTCATAATGCAGGACTTTTACAAAGAGCCTGGGAGATGAAAGATATATCATTAACTCTAAATGAAAACTGATTGTAATGAAGCATAAAGCAGCCCAATCTACAAGGCCTTGAGAAAGTATTCACACTCCTCGACTTTTCCCCACATTTTGCTGTGTTACAGCCTGAATTCAGAATGTATTACATTTAGATTTTTGTCCCTGGCCTTCACACAATACCCTATAACGTCAAAGTGGAATTATGTTTTTTGACATTTTTACAAATTAATTTAAAATCTGAAATGTCTTAATTCAATAAGTATTCAACCCCTTTGTAATGGCAAGCCTAAACAAGTTCAGGAGTAAAAATGTGCTTAACAAGTCACATGTACTGATAGTGTGCAATAATAGTGTTTAACATGATGTTTTAATGACCGAGGATGGATCAACAACATTGTAGTTACTCCACAATACTAACCTAACTGACAGAGTGAAAAGAAGGAAGACTAATAAAATGGGCAAATGTTGCACAATCCAGAAGCGGAAAGCTCTTAGACTTACCCAGAAAGAGACTTACCCAGAAAGAGACTTACCCAGAAAGACTCACAGCTGTAATGGCTGACAGAGGTGCTTAGAAACAAAGTATTGATTCAGGCGTGTGAATACTCATGTAAATGAGATCATTCTGTATTTCATCTTCAATCAATTTGCCAACATTTCTCAAATGTTTTCACTTTGTCATTGTGGGGTATTGTGTGTAGATTCAGGCTGTAACACTAGAAAATGTGGAATAAGTCAAGGGGTGTGAATACTTTCTGAAGGCACTGTATATAATACGATCAAACACTAACAGTGGACCAAGTGTTGGAGTGGAGTCTCAACTTCTCACATACAGCGGTTGGTTCAAATTTTCCTAAATTAAAACGAAACAAGGTTCCATTTTACCTCAAGTTAGATTTTTCACTTTACATTTTATTTCTAGAATGTCCCCCTTTTTTAATACTGCATAAATTGGCTAGAAATTAGCACACCCTTAATAAAACAGGGTTCCAAAATTTGCCTAAACATTTGTTGACTTTCAAGAGGGCTTTTCACATTTATTTTGGTGGAACAAATAGTGACATAGCCTACACCCCATCATACCCCGACTCTCTAGTAGTACCCCATGGAGCAGAACTCCACACACAGCATGCAATAGTAGTTACTGACATCTTTTTTCTTTTGTACAATATCATTGATGTCCGGCTTCCTGCTTCCTCTCTCTGATTGTAGTTATGATGGTCCCCGCACCACGACCATCACCAGATAGTCCTCGTCCGTTTTGGCCAGAGCTTTAGCCGAGGCATCAATGAACTGCTGGGAGAACTCACAGGGAGGGAACGCGTGGAGAACACCCTGGTGGTCCTTATCCCGGCTGCCTCCAACCGGCAGGCTGATGACTCCGGCTGCCTGCTTCTGTTTCAGGTAGGACACCAGATTGCGGAGAGGACGCTGGGTCGAGGCTGCAGGGTCCATCGACGACACCTCCTCGCCACCGGAACCGGGAACTGCCAGGAGGACTGCGTAGCCGGCGGGACCAGCCGCCTTGATGCGTCTGGAGACCTCGTCGAGCTTGGGCTGGTCAAGGCGAAGACGCTGGGTGATCTTGAGTTCGCCCACCTGTCTCCCTGTGGGGCCGTCAACAAGTAGGTCCTTGGCCACGCCCTGGTGGCCCTCCAGGAGGTGCATGTTGGCGGGGAAGTTGCTGTTCTTCAGGAGCAGCATGCCGTGCCAGGCCAGGCTCAGCTTGGATGACTGACTGCCTTTAGAGCCGCCCTGGTCTGAGGAGCGATCTCTCTTAGCTCCAGGTGCTCTGCTGCTGTCGCCGGCTTTACGTTTCCGCTCCCCTGCTGAAGATGCGAGGCCACTGCTGGAGGCCCCTCTCTCTGTGAGATTCCCCTGGTTCTTCAGTCTCCTGTCCCCTCCGCCAGGACGCTCCAGACTGGGGCGGCGGTCTCGTCCAGGGGAGGGTCTGTCATCGCCACGAGGGGGGCGTTCTGAGTCACTGAAGCGTCCTCCGTCAGGGCTTCCGTCTGGGGATGGGCCACCTCTGCGCCGGCGTGCTGTGCGGTCAGTGCTGTCAGGAGAGACGTCAAGATGGCGACCGTCGTCCATGAGGCGCCGTTTCCGTCCCGGGTCGCCGCCACGTCCCACCAGCTCCCGCTCCAGAGACCAGGGCTCCCTCCCCACCGGCCGCCGGTCCCGCTGCAGGTGGTCTGGTGGCTCAAAGGCCCCGGGACGTACCCGTTCACGCATAGCCAGGTTGGGGGGCCACTCAGCCCCGGGGAAGCCCAGCTCTCTCTCTCTGAAGTGGAGCAGCGGTGGAGTCCTATCCCTGTCCCGCAGGGGCTCAGCTGTGGCGCGGTGGATGAACGACTCCGGCACCATGTCGAAGGGGGGGGGGGGAAGAGGCTGAAGGAACTGCTGCTGGTAGTGGTGCTCTGTGTCTGCGAAGTCCACCCTGAGTCTCCTCTCGGGCCCCCCCAGAGGGAAGCCACGCATGTGCGTGCACGCAGCCTGAGCAGCGTCAAGGCTCTCGTACTGGATATAAGCCCAGGTGTCCCCCTTTCTGTAGTCAATGGTCCTTATTGTACCAAAGCGGTCAAACTCTCTGGCCAATGCTGCTAGGGGGACCCAGGGTCCAAGCCCGCCCACCCATAGGCGTGTGGTGGGGGTGGCCTTACCATAGCCAATCTTTATGGGGTTGCGGCCCACTATCTTCCCAGACATGGTGAGTTTGGCACGGTGGGCCATGTCTAGGTTCTCAAACTTCAGAAATCCGTATGTGCTGGTCTGTCCCCGAGTGGGCTTTATATCCACCTCTGTTATCATCCCAAACCTGTCAAACGCCCTCCTCAGGTCCGTCTCTGTGACTGTGATGTCCAAGTTGCCCAGAAACAGCGTCCTGTTTGCTCTTTGGTCATCCTCAGGAGATATAAAATCCTCCTCGCGGAAAGCAACAGCTCTCTCTGCAATGAAAGCTGGACCTGGGCGTGACCTGGCTTCAAACAGGGCAAACTCTCTCTCCCGCTCTAGGTCTCTGGGCAAAGGGGGAGGCGGGGGAGGAGGGAGGCGCCCAAGGGCCAGCTGCTGTAGTCTGTAGTCTCTGTATCCAAGCCCCGATGGGGAGAGGGGTCTCTGGGTATGAAGGTGTCTGTGGCCTGGGGATCCAACATAGGGGTCTCTGTCAACTCTCTCAACTGGAGAGCGACTTCTCCGTCTGTTGATGTACACTGCGTCGATTTTCAGAGGACGGTCGTAAAGTACTAACCTGCCCCGGGCGTGTTTAGCTGCTCTGGCATCCTCGGGCTTTCTGAAGTTGACAAAGGCGATTCTCTCGTCGTTGCTGCGACTTATTTTGACACTCACGTCCCCGAATTTTTTGAATTCGTGGAAAAGTCCGTCTTCTATGTCTTCGTCGCTCAACTGAGTTCCCAGTTCACTGATTTTAAGAGTTTTGTACTCACTCTCGTTGTTGTTAGGAGGCGGAACACGCTCACCGCGAGAATTACTAGTCCTTGCCGTGGCTAAATCCAGAGTCAAACCCAGGTTGTGGTTCTTACCGATAGCGCTAGCAACAGCACCGGGATAGCTATGGTTACCCACGCCGGATCGACTGGAAACATGCCCGTCAAAATCCCTGTCTCTCTTTTCGCCCAACAAACTCCTTCTCGTAGACCCTGCGTCACTTTTAGTCGAGCTATTTCCATTATTGCTTCCACTGGAAACCGAGATAGCCCCCATTTTCTTGCTGGGCGGATGGCCTCCTCCCCTGTCTCGGATATCATCCAAAGCCCGAGAGCGCTTTTTAATCGGTGACCTTTCTTTGCCTTTCATTACAGTCCACCTGGCGAACACTTCCAACGATGAAGGTCGTCGCCAACGATGTTATTTCAGTGTTTTCTTTTAGTAAATCGGTGAAAAAGGCGAACTCCGGTTAGCACTGACCCTGCGGCAAAACAACAACATCCGCCATTTTGTCTGGAATACTGTCAGAGCCCGCCCCTTCGTTCTGATTGGACGAAAGAGTGGGTGGATGTCAGTCAAATGTGAAATCTGGAGCATTATTTATTTAGGGTTATATATAATAAAGCCTTCAGTTGTATATTTTGTGATTCACTTTATTCAAATTTCATATGAAATTAACAACAAATGATTTGCCCTCACACTTGGTCTCTTTCAGACAATTTTTGTGAATTGTGAACACTCCACAGGAACCCAGACCCCTCAAAAGGAGCCCCCGAAGCGAACCGAACTGAGACCATCTCGAGAGGTGTTCTGAGTTCAGTTCGCTTGATATCCGCGGTCTGGTTCCCTTTCATAGGACAATGTGAATGCAACGTTCCCCATGATCCCTTGTCATTATTCCCGCACCACACACTAGACTACTGCAACACCGTTTCCCCTGCCATAAACCCTCACAGTGGTGATGATGACGTTCATGTTCACGGAAAAAAAAACTTGTGCTGTTTTTGGATATTGATTAGCGATTGTCAAGGACGCACATAGTGGCTTCCAATTGGCGCAGCGGTCTAAGGCACTGCTTCTCCGTGCTAGAGGCGTCACTACAGACACCCTGGTTCGATTCCAGACTGCCGTGATTGGGAGTCCCATCGAGTGGCGCACAATTGGCCCAGCGTCGTCCGAGTTTGGCCGGTGTAGGCCGTCGTTGTAAATAATAATTTGTTCTTAACTGACTTGTTCCAAAATGTGTGGAGTTTTTAGTTAATGTGATCTTAGCCTATATGTGATCTAAAATCTGGTCGAGATCTTAAAGGGGCAGTAGCCTACCTTGGGTCTACACTTTCCAATTACAGCATTATTTACTCTGCAGTTATTCTATTATTATTTATTATGTTACCAATCAAATGTACATGTTAATAGTATCTTCTGATTGCAATTATTATGTCTCATATTTAAACTAAATGCAATCTGTAGGTATATCTAGCTGTTTGATAACAGTGCAACAGTGCATGTTGGAAAAAGATCTTGGTTCCTTTCTAAACATAGCAATGTGAATGCAAATAGGACTCAGTCCACAACATAGGTAAAGTGAACTGGCAAAGGCAGTGTGAATACAAAGAGAACTGAGTTCTTTACCCCAGAGTTCACTTTAAAGAAGACTGAGATCAGTTATTTTAAAGAGGACTATATGTGAAAACACCCTTAGTCACTGTTACCAGCCGGCTACCACCTGGTACTCTACCCTGGACATTAGAGACAGTTTTTCCCTATGTACATAGTCATTGAACACTGGTCACCCATCTACCACAATACCCCATAATGACAAAGAGAAAGCAGTATTTTTTTTTTTTTGCAAATGAAATACAGAAATAACTATTTTACATAAGGATTCACCCCGAGTCAATACATGTTAGAATCACCGTTGGAAGCAATTACAGCTGTGAGTCTTTCTGGGTAAGTCTGAGTTTTGCACACCTGGATTATACAATATTTGCACATTATTCTTCAAAATGATTCAAGCTCTGTCAAGTTGGTTGTTGCTAGAAAGCCATTTTCAAGTCTATTTAAGTCAACACTGTAACAAGGCCACTGAGGAACATTCAATGATGTCTTGGTAGGTTATTGTTCTGCTGAAAGGTGAATTGTTCTCCCAGTGTCTGGTGGAAAGCAGACTGAACCAGGTTTTCCTTTGGGATTTTGCCTGTACTTAGCTCCATTACGTTTCTTATTATCTTAAAAAAAAAAAACTCCCTAGTTCTTGCCAAGGACAAGCGGTACTCAGTGATGTTGTGTTGGATTTGCCCCAAACACTTTGTATTCAGGACAAAAAGTTAATTTCTTAGCCCATTTTTTTGCTGTTTTACTTTAGAGCCTTATTGCAAACAGGATGCATGCCTTAGAATATTTGTATTCTGTAATGGAATCTTTTCACTCGGTCATTTAGGTTAGTATTGGGGAGTATCTATAATGTTGTTGATCCATCCTCAGTTTTCTCCTGTCACAGCCATTAAACATTGTAACTGTTTTAAAGTAACCATTGGCCTCCTGGTGAAATCCCTGATTGGTTAAATTGGAAATCCTCCCTGGTCTTTGTCGTTAAATCTGTGTTTGAAATTCACTGCTCGACTGAGGGAATTTACAGATAATTGTATGTGTGTGTACAGAGATGAGGTAGTCATAAAAAAATAATGTTTAACACTATTATTGCACACAGACTGAGTCCATGCAATTTCTGCAAGTTAAGCAAATGTTTACTATTTATGCTTGCCATAACAAAGGGGTTAAATACTTATTGATTCCATTTCAGCTTTTCATTTTTAATTAATAATAAAAAATACAAAAACATAATTCCACTTTTGACTTTATGGAGTATTGTGTGTAGGCCAGTGACACAAAATATCAATTTAATAAATGTTTAATTCAGACTAACACAACAAAATGTGGAAAAAGTCAATGGGTGTGAATACTTTCTGAATGTATATACTGTATTCTAGTCATGGCTCATCCTATATAACTACTGCTGTACACACATTTTCTATTCATATACTGTCCATGTTGTCTATAGTCTGCCACAGTGGACGCATTCTACAGCTGTTATGTCATCAATCAAATCAAACTTTATTTATATAGCACATTTCAACAAATGCATTTCAAGGTGTTCAAAGTTGTGCATTGAAAGGCATGTGGCACTAAAGATAGCCGTGCCTAACCAGGTGCAGTCAGTGGAGGACCTGTACCCGGCTGAAGACTACAACCCTCTGTCCCGAGAGCCCACAGAGGAGGATCTTCAGTGACTCAGGAACCGTCTCCGGGGCGGGTTCAGTGGATGTCTTCTTAAACCTGAGCCAGAACAACTGTTACCCTCCCCGTCATACCTGTCTGTACAAAAATAAGGGCACCTGGGGCATGCAGGCATCCTGGCTGGCATGACGCTGTCGGTGGAGCAGCAGGAGGCTATATGGCAGGTAAAAGTTGGACAGCGCACCAACCCCAAACGGCACACCATGAGGAGAGGAAAGTTGACGGCCAGCAATTATGGAGCAGTGGTTAGGGCCAATCGTATTACTCCGTCGCTGCTAAAAAAGGGTCCTCAGATCAGTCGTTGGATGGGGTGTTGTCTGTAAAGTGGGGCACAGATAACAAAGAGCAAGGTATTCAAAATGGCTACAAGGATGGATGTGCAGGAGTCAGGGCTTTGGGTCACGGAGTCTGGGATCCTGGGCAGGAGTCAGGGCTTTGGGTCACGGAGTCTGGGATCCTGGGCAGGAGTCAGGGCTTTGGGTCACGGAGTCTGGGATCCTGGGCAGGAGTCAGGGCATTGGGTCACGGGGTCTGGAATCTTGGGCAGGAGTCAGGGCTTTGGGTCACAGGGTCTGTGATCCTGGGTGCCTCACTGGAAGGTCTGGTGGGCACCACAGCAGTGGTGGGTCCTTACCATAGAAGTGGTCAAAGGATTTCTATATCCAGGAGGAGGGAGTGTCTTAAAGCCTCCGTGAAGACCATCCTTGCTGGCACCTGGTCTAAGGTCAGCTTCACATCACTGAAAGGGACACCTGCTTCTTTGTTGTGTGGACCACCAAAGCCTCCATCACCATCCCCATCCCTGTGACGACCTCTGACAGACTCATATTGCTTCTCCTGTCAGTACCTGTTTTCGGGGAAGCCAATGGTCCAAAAGTATTCCACATAGTTCATACACACACACTAGGCTTCCAGAATAGGTTATATTACATACAAGTTTTGCTCAAAGCAGCCAACTAAAGAGATGTAATTAACATAAAGGCTGGTCTGAGTGAATCTCCTCAGTTTCATTCAGTAGTACAACACAATTCACATTGTATTTTATCATGGGCACAGTGGGAATTTATATTTGTGATGGAGAGAGCCTGATGTTCCCACTGTCATGCTCCTGCTGTTCTAAGGGGACATAAAGTCAAAATCTACTAATTCTATGTTTTACACAATATTGTATCATATTTGATGTGTTACTGAGCTGCCTGTCCACAGGCTCGATGTGCTGTAGTCTCCACAACTGGACGCTGGCGCTCGGATTTCCATGTACCGGATCATCTGAAGAATCCACTATTAGGGCTGGAGAAAGAAAAGCGACATTTGGTCAGTGGTAGGTATTTTTCAATGCCATATCAACATCTTTATCTGGACAGAAAATGCATTGCGATAGAGGTTTGATCATTTCCAATTGAATTAACTAAACATGTACATTAGTAATTGCATAACAACACAAGGCTACAACAATAAACTGAAGTTATAGGTTACTTATTAAATCCGTTTGCCAGCTCCAGGCTATGCTACACAAGTGGCACAAATTGATTTCAAATGACTTCAGTGATATCGTCATTTCAACATATTAATTGTATCAAATGGTAGGTTACAGTAGTCTAGAATGTCATAGAAATTAAATAGGCTACTTGATGGCCAACAGATGCAAATGTAGTCTATCATTCTCCACATTTAATGTCATTTTGATTGTGGACTTTTTCCCCTAACACAAGCACGTGAGGGAATTCCAGAACTTTGATTTATTTTCACCTCTTAATTGCTCCTACTCTTCTGACTTGGTGGTGCACATGAAGCCTATAACCCGTTTTAGAGAAATGTAATCATTGAATATTGTAAGAGCTTTCATTGTCTGCTTATATGCCTCCTTTATTTATCCTACGGTTCTGACTTGGTGTTCAAGGAGAACACTG
This sequence comes from Thymallus thymallus, assembly GCA_023634145.1. Taxonomy (NCBI): domain Eukaryota; kingdom Metazoa; phylum Chordata; class Actinopteri; order Salmoniformes; family Salmonidae; genus Thymallus; species Thymallus thymallus. The sequence continues at coordinate 32,971,242 of CM042400.1, forward strand.
TAAGAACGGCCCATGTTCTAAATTCTGTCGCTGTACATTTCAAAAGTGCTAAACTACATCCGTCCTAGCTCACTTCTACTACACTTTATATGACTGGAGACATTAGCACAATCTTTTTTTATACATGGTAGCCTAGGCCTTATTTATTGACACCCAGGGGCGTGTTTGCCAATTTTGTGGCCGCATTCAAAGCTTGCTTTAGGGTCCCCTTGTATATCATGACAATTTCCTTGATAGCACACACCAATGCCAAAATCCTGTCATTATACTTTTGATTAGCTAGTATTATCATTTCTCTTGAACTAAAGTGTTCTCTTGTGAGTTAAAATAGGACAGTGAAAGACAGTTTTCTTACCTTACTGTCAATGGTTTTGCCTGTTGTAAGTCGTTTTTGTTAATTCACGCCACTGCTGCTCAGTGTATATGTTGTCCCTCTTTCAAAGAGCTTGCAGCAAAAAACAAACACAGAATCACTGTTCATATAATAAACTAACCAGTTACGGGGTATTTCTTCTCCGTTTTTCATTTTCGTTTGGTAATTTTTTACGACGTGCGACTTTATCATCGTTTTGTGGGAAGTCATAACCCTTCATTTGAACTGGACCCCTTTTGACAAGTTGACATCTCTCGTGGTCGGTAAGCCTGTCTGCAGTAGTGTCTTGTAACCATGCATTAGTGTCTTGTAACCACGCAGTAGTAATCTTGTAACCATGCAGTAGTATCTTGTAACCATGCATTAGTGTCTTGTAACCACGCAGTAGTGTCTTGTAACAAGTGGTGTAAAGTACTTCAGTAAAAATGCTTAAAAGTATTAATTATGTCATTTTTTGGGGTATCTGTACTTTACTTTACTATTTATATTTCTGCCAACTTTTACATTCCTATAGAAAATAATGTACTTTTTACTCCATACATTTCCCTGACACCCAAAAGTACTCGTTACATTTTGACAGGAAAATGGTCCAATTCACACACTTATCAAGAGAACATCCCTTATGTCTGAGTGTTGGAGTGTGCCCCTGGCTATCCGATAAATAAATAAAAAATAAATAATTTTGCCATCTGGTTTGCTTAATACAAGGAATATAAAATGGTCCAGACCTCAGTCCAGACCTCAGTCCAGACCTCAGTCCAGACCCCAGTCCAGACCCCAGTCCAGACCTCAGTCCAGACCTCAGTCCAGACCTCAGTCCAGACCTCAGTCCAGACCCCAGTCCAGACCTCAGTCCAGACCCCAGTCCAGACCCCAGTCCAGACCTCAGTCCAGACCCCAGTCCAGACCTCAGTCCAGACCCCAGTCCAGACCCCAGTCCAGACCTCAGTCCAGACCCCAGTCCAGACCCCAGTCCAGACCTCAGTCCAGACCCCAGTCCTACCTACAGGTTATGGAAAATGTGCTCTTTTAGTATTTCTCCAGTAGATTTCCTCAAGGAGAAAGATAATGTCAAAGATAATAAAACAAAAACTTTATCATCGTTTTGTGGGAAGTCATAACCCTTCATTTGAACTGGACCCCTTTTGACAAGTTGACATCTCTCGTGGTCGGTAAGCCTGTCTGGCCAAAGCGCTGGGTCGTCCGAGAGAATGACAGTTTCACAACTTTCTCTCACCAAACCTGCATTTACAGGCAGGTCATCAGGCGGTCTGTCCAGCTCTATCCGCTGTAGCATTAGTGGGTAGGTCTGTGCTGCTAAACGCGCTGCAACAACTTGAGGCGTCACTACAGAAAGTTTGGCCGTCATTGTAAATACGAATTTGTTCTTAACTGACTTGCCTAGTTAAATAAATAAAATACAAACATCTGCAAATCTGTGTACACGACCAATAACTTTGCACTAACTAACTGTAAGTCGCACTTTATAAGAGCGTCTGCTAAATGACTGTAATGTCCTCTATCTTAAGCTGCACTTTTGCAATCTCGCCACAGGATGGCGCCATATGAGTAGCATACAAAAGCCAGAAGCTATTTGTAACTATGTAGGAATGTCTTGTAACCATGCAGTAGTGTCTTGCAACCATGTAGTAATAACTTGTAACCATGCAGTAGTGTCTTTTAACCATGCAGTAGTGTCTTGCAACCATGTAGTAATAACTTGTAACCATGCAGTAGTGTCTTTTAACCATGCAGTAGTGTCTTGCATGTAGTAATAACTTGTAACCATGCAATAGTGTCTTGTAACCATGCAGTAGTATCTTGTAACCATGCAGTAGTGTCTTTTAACCATGCAGTAGTGTCTTGTAACCATGCAGTAGTATCTTGTAACCATGCAGTAGTATCTTGTAACCACGCAGTAGTAATCTTGTAACCATGCTGTAGTAATCTTGTAGCCATGCAGTAGTGTCTTGTAACCACGCAGTAGTAATCTTGTAACCATGCAGTAGTAATCTTGTAACCATGCAGTAGTATCTTGTAACCATGCAGTAGTATCTTGTAACCATGCAGTAGTATCTTGTAACCATGCAGTAGTAATCTTGTAACCATGCAGTAGTAATCTTGTAACCATGCAGTAGTATCTTGTAACCATGCAGTAGTGTCTTGTAACCACGCAGTAGTAATCTTGTAACCATGCAGTAGTAATCTTGTAACCATGCAGTAGTATCTTGTAACCATGCAGTAGTGTCTTGTAACCATGCATTAGTGTCTTGTAACCATGCAGTAGTGTCTTGTAACCACGCAGTAGTAATCTTGTAACCATGCTGTAGTAATCTTGTAGCCATGCAGTAGTGTCTTGTAACCACGCAGTAGTAATCTTGTAACCATGCAGTAGTAATCTTGTAACCATGCAGTAGTATCTTGTAACCATGCAGTAGTATCTTGTAACCATGCAGTAGTATCTTGTAACCATGCAGTAGTAATCTTGTAACCATGCAGTAGTAATCTTGTAACCATGCAGTAGTATCTTGTAACCATGCAGTAGTGTCTTGTAACCACGCAGTAGTAATCTTGTAACCATGCAGTAGTAATCTTGTAACCATGCAGTAGTATCTTGTAACCATGCAGTAGTGTCTTGTAACCATGCATTAGTGTCTTGTAACCACGCAGTAGTAATCTTGTAACCATGCAGTAGTATCTTGTAACCATGCATTAGTGTCTTGTAACCACGCAGTAGTGTCTTGTAACAAGTGGTGTAAAGTACTTCAGTAAAAATGCTTAAAAGTATTAATTATGTCATTTTTTGGGGTATCTGTACTTTACTTTACTATTTATATTTCTGCCAACTTTTACATTCCTATAGAAAATAATGTACTTTTTACTCCATACATTTCCCTGACACCCAAAAGTACTCGTTACATTTTGACAGGAAAATGGTCCAATTCACACACTTATCAAGAGAACATCCCTTATGTCTGAGTGTTGGAGTGTGCCCCTGGCTATCCGATAAATAAATAAAAAATAAATAATTTTGCCATCTGGTTTGCTTAATACAAGGAATATAAAATGGTCCAGACCTCAGTCCAGACCTCAGTCCAGACCTCAGTCCAGACCTCAGTCCAGACCCCAGTCCAGACCCCAGTCCAGACCTCAGTCCAGACCCCAGTCCAGACCTCAGTCCAGACCCCAGTCCAGACCCCAGTCCAGACCCCAGTCCAGACCTCAGTCCAGACCCCAGTCCTACCTACAGGTTATGGAAAATGTGCTCTTTTAGTATTTCTCCAGTAGATTTCCTCAAGGAGAAAGATAATGTCAAAGATAATAAAACAAAAACACTATAGTAAATACTACAATTAATTACTATAGTGTATATACTGCAGTTTTCTTTTACTACAGTATTTATAAGTATAATCTACAGTATCTTATATTGGGGCAGCAGGTAGCCTAGTGGTTAGAGTGTTGGGCCCGTAACTGAAAGGTTGCTGTATCGAATCCCCGAGCTGACAAGGTAAAAATCTGTTGTTCTGCCCCTGACCTATTCCTAGGCTGTCATTGTAAATAAGAATTTGTTCTTAACTGACTTGCCTAGTAAAATAAAGGATAAAATAAAAATAATATTGTTAACTGTAAATATTTTATTGAACCTTTATTTAACGAGGCAAGTCAGTTAAGAGCAAATTCTTATTTACAATGACGGCCTACACCGGCCAAACACGGACGCCGCTGGGCCAATTGTGCGCCGCCGTATGGGACTCCCAATCACAGCTGGTTGTGATACAGCCTGGAATCGAACCGGGGTCTGTAATGATGCATCTAGCACTGAGATGCAGTGCATTAGACCGCTGCACCACATAATACAGTAAAGTCTGGAAAACACTACAGTGAATATTTTAGTAGCTAAATATAGTAATGCCAGTGGTGTAAAGTACTTAAGTAAAAATACTTTAAAGTACTACTTAAGTCGTTTTTTGGGGTATCTGTACTTTACTTCACTATTTATATTTTTGACTACTTTTACTTCACTACATTCCTAAAGAAAATATTGTAACCTATTTTACATATATATATATGTAAAAGTATATATTTATACTTTTACTTTTAATACTTAAGTATATTTTAGCAATTACATTTACTCTTGATACTGAAGTATATTTAAACCCAAGTACTTTTTTACTTTTACTCAAGTAGTATTTTACTGAGTGACTTTCATGTTTACTTGAGTAACTTTCTATTAAGGTATCTATACTTTTACTCAAGTAGTATTTTTTATTTCAAGTATGACAATTGGGTACTTTTTACACCACTGAGTAATACTATAGTATCGTTTCATGTGGGTCCTTTCTCCTTTCTCCTGTGAAAGCAACCCAATGCAACCTGACACTCCCTCACTCAAATTGTATTACCTCTCATGTTTACAGTTACAGTAGAGGCTAGGCCTACACCGCAGGCTGCCAATTGTGGGCTTATAAATACACATCTGTTAATGCCATTTAATCACATAAATTGTCTCAGAGTAGGAATGCTGATCTAGGATCAGTTCCGCCTTCTTGTATTTCATTAATTATTATCTCAAATTATACCATGGCATTGTTGAATACTTGTTTCTGATTGGCTTGAAGGACATTCTCGAACATGCATTATTTCCCAATAACACACGGTATATCAGCACGGTACAATTCAATGGCTATAGTTCTTTCTTACATGGTCTATTGAAAACATTATTGGCATTGTTGAAACCAATTTTCATAATATCAAGCTAGGACAGTTGGTTTGGTTAGCTAAAAGTCATGTTTGGTTACCAGGGCAACTACTGTAGCTGTATAGTAAACTTGCTAGCTACTTCAGTGGATGTTGAACACGTTTCTACCTGCAAATGAACAAATATCTAGCTGCAAATTGGATAATCAACTCGGGGCTCTATGAATTCTCTGGAAAATAATGCAACACACCTTCCACGTCATTCGTTATTTTCCAGAGAACTCATAGCCCCTCATTGATTTTCACTTACTTGTAATAATGCTAAATTGATCCTAGCTCTGCACTCGTATTCTGAGATGCTTTATGAGTACAGGCCTGGATGTATGGGCATGAGCCTGATGTGGGAGTTGTTCAAAATATCAGCACAGACAACTTCTTCTCTGGTTTATGATTCAGGACTATTCTACATCTCTGGCATAGATCAAAAGCTTGGTGTACTTTTTGAAACTATGGTCGGAAGACAGCTTTGCAGATTTAATGACACGTTCAGAGGTATTTCTTTGGGGTAATGAGGTTAATATATGTATGTATAGGCGCCAGTGACAGCCCTCACCCAGTGACCCTGGATAAATAAAGAGTGTGTGTGTGCGTGCGTGCGTGTGTGTGTTTGTGTATGTATGTGTGTGTGTGTGTCGGAGATGGAATGGTTGTCACACACCTAGGACCTAAGCCGATTTCCGCTCTATAGTGTTTTTGATGGTTGACTCTCATACACTAATAACAAACAGCCAGGTATATTATTGGCAGGTTTACTGAGTTAATAGATACAAGCTCCTGTACTCCATAGTCTACTTAGAATACAACTTGACAATTCAGTGTACGGTACACACCATTTCTGTGCTACAATAGTTTCACTGTGAATGACCAGGCTTTAGAGAGATGTTTGATCATTTTGATTTGCAATGAACTACTGTCCTTTAACAGACCATTTGTAGTTCTCACTATGTGACTGATGTTTTCACAACCGCCTGAATTAAAGTAGTCTAAAATGTTAGACATGTGTAAAATGTTACATTTTACACATGTCAATTTCACTGTGTCTCCCTATATAATGGTCCAACATTTACTCTGTCTGTTTTATAGTTTAATATGTCTATTTTGAGAGTCTGATAACTCAGTATTAAACATTACAGTAAATGTTACTTTGAGAGACCAAATGGCTTCATTGTGAGTCGGAGGCCTATAAGCCATTATACTCTATGTCCTCTGCTATAAGCCATTATACTCTATGTCCTCTGCTATAAGCCATTATACTCTATGTCCTCTGCTATAAGCCATTATACTCTATGTCCTCTGCTATAAGCCATTATACTCTATGTCCTCTGCTATAAGCCATTATACTCTATGTCCTCTGCTATAAGCCATTATACTCTATGTCCTCTGCTATAAGCCATTATACTCTATGTCCTCTGCTATAAGCCATTATACTCTATGTCCTCTGCTATAAGCCATTATACTCTATGTCCTCTGCTATAAGCCATTATACTTTATGTCCTCTGCTATAAGCCATTAGTTCCTGAGTTCCTGATCTCCTTAGTTCCTGATCTGTTCTGAAGGCTCCTCTTATCTCTTCCACTTAATTTGATATTTAGTCAGTGCTGGGTTTGTGTAGCTGGAGAGTAAGTGCCGGGGCATATTCAGTGGGGCGCACAATGGAAAACGTTTTAAAATAGTCTGCAACAGAAAACGAAAATTTGCATTTCTTAGTCCAGGTAGTTGTCCCTCTGTTTCAGTCCGCTTTCTTTAGTTTGGTGCCTGATGAATATGGCCCTGCGGCTGTCTCCTAGGGTCTGGCTGGAATCTGAAGGCTGTATGTGGGTGTGGAAAGTGTCTCTGACGGGTTTGCTTTACTCTCCTTCGAGAGCTCCTCTATTGGAACCACATGTCAGCTTACACAAAACACAACACAGATCAGGTGAGGCCGGGAGGGGACTGGCTGGCAGCTAATCTGTTCCAGCATGGGTGTCATAGTTACTAGAGGAAAGGGAGGATGGGAGGTAGAGAGGGAGGATGGGAGGTAGAGAGGGAGGATGGGAGGTAGAGAGGGAGGATGGGAGGTAGAGAGGGAGGATGGGAGGTAGAGAGGGAGGTTGGAAGGTAGAGAGGGAGGATGGGAGGTAGAGAGGGAGGATGGGAGGTAGAGAGGGAGGATGGGAGGATGGGAGGTAGAGAGGGAGGATGGGAGGTAGAGAGGGAGGATGGGAGGTAGAGAGGGAGAACCAAATATTTGCCCATAGCAACCTAACCACTTGGGGAATCAAAGTAGCTTTGAAGGATCTGTCTTTCACTGTAAATACTTTTATTTTTAACCCAGAGAAGATGCTTTAACAAAACTCACCCAGATTGTTTTGTAAGGCTAGCTGACACCAGATGGGGTGGTGCCACGCAACTCTACAGATCAGAGCAGCACCAGCCAATGATGTGAAGACAGTAGGTATCTTCATCTTCCTCCAATCAATCAATAGTAGCCAGCAGCCCCGCCATCCTACTGCATCCAGCAACTCATGAAGGCTATCTTACTGAGTTCCAGTAACTCATGAAGGCTATCCCAGGGTCATTGAAACCCATTTTGTAATGTGGGAAATCATGCCACATCCCCTCTGTGTCAAGGCAAGGGCCTATCAGTATATAATAATTAATAACCTCTCCATAAAATACTCCTTGTGATAAAAAAAAAATGAAGACAGGACCGGGACATTATAACCCCAATTTCTTCTGTGAGACTTACAGTGCCTTTAGAAAGTATTCACACCCCTTGACTTATTCCACATTTTGTTGTGTTACAGCCTGAGTTCAAAATAAATTAAATATTTTCTCACCGATCTGCACACAATTCCCCATAATGACAAAGTGAAAACATGATTATAAAAATGTTAGCACATTTATTGAGAATGAAATACAGAACTATCTCATACATCAGTACCTTTGGCAGCGATTACGGCTCTGAGTCTAAGAGCTTTTCACAACTGGATTATACAATATTTGCCCATTATTCTTTAAAGAATTCTTCAAGCTCTGTCAAATTGGTTGTTGATCATTGCTAGGCAGCCATGTTCAAGTATTGCCATAGATTTTAAAGTACATTTAACTCAAAACTGTATCTCGGCCACTCAGGAACATTCACTGTCTTCTGCAAGTTCATTTGGCCTTGTGTTTTAGGTAATTGTCCCAAACATAACACTTTGTATTTAGGACAAAAAAAAACGAATTGCTTTGCCACATTTTCTGTAGTATTACTTTAGTGCCTTGTTGCAAACAGGATGCATGTTTTGGAATATTTCTATCCTCCACAGGCTTCCTTCTTTTCACTCAGTCATTTAGATTAGTATTGTGGAGTAACTACCATGTTGCTGGTCCATCCTCAGTTTTCTCCAATCACAGCCATTAAACTCTGTTTTAAAGTCACCGTGAGGCCATTGGTGACTTTAAAACGGTTACAGAGTTGAATGGCTGTGATTGGAGAAAACTGAGGATGGATCCTTCCGCTCCGGCAACTGAGTTAGGAAGGACACCTGTATATTTGTAGCGACTGGGTTTATTGATACATTCACATTCACATGTTAGTCATTTAGCAGACACTCTTATCCAGAGTGACTTACTAATTGGTGCATTCAACTTAGGATAGCCAAGTGGGACAACCACATCTCCATCACAGGAAGTACATTTGTTTAAAACAAGCAGCTGTGAGGAAAGTCAGTGCTAGCAGGTGGAATAAGTCTAGTCTTAGTTTAGACGAAAGACAAGTGTTATTAACAGTAATATTTGTATTTATTTATGTCTTTATTTATTTATTGGGGGGGGGGGTAGAAGGATTACTGCTATACTATACTGTGATACACCATCCAAAGTGTAACTTCAATAAGGGATATTCAATGTCTGCTCTTTTTTTTTTTTTACCCATCTACCAGCAGGCACCATTCTTTGCGAGGCATTGGAAAACCTGCCCGGTCTTTTTTGGTTGAATCTGTGTTTGAAATTCACTGCGACTGAGGGGACCTTAGAGATAATTGTATGTGTGGGTCATTCAAGAATCATTTTAAACATTATTATTGCACACAAGAGTCCATGCAACTTATTACTGTATGTGACTTGTGAAGCACATGTTAACTCCTGATCTTATTTAGACTTGCCATAACAAAGGGTATGAATACTTTTTGACTCAAGACATTTCAGCTACTCATTTGTTATTCATTTGTTTAAAGACAAAATAGATAACTTAATTCCTCCTTGACATTATGAGGTATTGTGTGTAGGCCAGTGACAAAATAATTCAGGCTGTAACACAACAAAATGTGTAAAAAGTGAATGGGGTGTGAATACTTTCTGAAGGCTCTCTGCTGCCAGATGTGAAATGTTGGATCTTAATTTGATCAGCCTGTTGCAGGAGAACTTTTCTGTATTGCAGGAAATGTCAAACTTGTAGTGTATATGAGGTTTAAAAACGCTTCTGAAGTTTGTAATTTTGACTTTGACATTACAGACTTGGATTTCTTTCATGAAAAATACTGTATATCAACCCCTACAAAAATGTCCATTAACAATAATCCACATAATAATTCACATTTCCTGTTGCTGCAGGATTATTTTCCTGCTGTAGCCAAACCCTGTCTTCTCGATGCAGAGCAGGGACTTTGTAGGGAGGCCCTATAGCCGCCCTACACTTCATCATCAAGGGCGTAGTGCGGTCGCTCAGTTCGTTTTTCATTAATAGACCTGCCACTTTAAACTGATGCATGGGGTGCCAGCCGAAGGCCCCTTGAAGTGAGACCAGCTATACTGCTAAACACAGACACACACACACACACACACACACACACACACACACACACACCACACCTCAACAGACTGACAGATCTTATAGTCCTCGATGTTGTGTAGACTCATCACACCACAGTCAGTAAAGGTCATAGCCAAAGTAGTTGTTCATGCCCATAACCTATATTAGCAGAAACAATTTCCCTCTGACAATTGGAGGCAGTAAACAGATGAAAGCCTTTATTGTTGATCAATAAAGTACAACGTACATCACATACATGATTAACAACTACATCTTACATATTTAAATAATATTGTTTTTATATTCTTTGGTCTCAGCATGTTTGTGGTAATGCTTAAATCTGGATTCAATAAAATGTCTCTAAAATGGCAGGTTTTGTGCCTAACAAACTCACACAAACGGTCGGCCATGTCTTGGTCTGAAGTTTGTGGGTTTGCGGCGAAGTTACAATGTTACATTATTGGGAGGAAAGTAGCGGAGGAGTATGTTGAAGGTGTGTGTGTGTGTGTGTGTGTGTGTGTGTGTGTGTGTGTGTGTGTGTGTGTGTGTGTGTGTGTGTGTGTGTGTGTGTGTGTGTGTGTGTGTGTGTGTGTGTGTGTGTGTGTGTGTGGACGTGTCCCCACAAGAATATTGTAAATAAACAAAAATGAGACCAACTGGGGACATGTTGTTGGTCCCTACAAGGTGTAATGCTATTTCTAGGGGGTTTAGGGTTAAGGTTAGAATTAGTGTTAGGGTTAGAATTAGGTTTAGAGTTAGGGTTAGCAGCTAGGGTTAGTTTAGGATTAAGGTTAGGTTTAGGGTTAGGGGTTAGGGTAAATAAGATTCTGAATGGGACTGAATTGTGTGTCCCCACAAGGTTAATTATGCAAGAGTGTGTGTGTGTGTGTGTGTGTGTGTGTGTGTGTGTGTGTGTGTGTGTGTGTGTGTGTGTGTGTGTGTGTGTGTGTGTGTGTGTGTGTGTGTGTGTGTGTGTGTGTGTGTGTGTGTGTGTGTGTGTGTGTGTGTGTGTGTGTGTGTGTGTGTGTGTGTGTGTGTGTGCATGCGTGTACATATTGTAGTGAACCACAGGAGAGGGTTTTGTCTTCTGCTGTTATTTCAACATGCAGGAACACACACATGTGGCCATAACTATCCATGGGGTCACTAGTATACAGTATTGGGTTTGAATGTGTGTGTGAATCCATTGGCTCAGTCAGTACATATTATGGATCTGACCCTGACACTGTGGTGGTCATGTAGGCCAGGACAGAAGACTCCCAGGGTCCTTAGCCTTCATCCGCAGAGCCAACAGGCTGGATGACTTATACTCTGTCTCGGGCCCTGGCTCAAAGGAGTGGCCCCCGAGGGCCCCAGGGAAGCTGTGGAGGGAGTAGAGGCCGTTGATGCCAGGGTGGTGTGGGGGGTGATGGTGAGGGTGGTGGGGGTGACTGGAGGACGGGGGCATGCCCATGAAGCCCACAGAGGAGAGGTTGCTGTGGGGGTGGGGGTAAGGACTCATACATGAGGAAGACATGGTGTCAGGGCCCAGGACACAGCCCCCGCCGGACCCCCCGCCCCCTCCTGCACCTGGCCACAGGTTGCTCTGCATCTACAGGGGAAGAGAGTCTAGTCTGATCAGAGACCAATAACGAAGCTTCACTGATAGACTACATAAACATAATTCCCATCACGCTTGGTAATTCAATGCTGGTGTCTATCAAGGGTTTTGGTCTTGAATAATTATTGATTGATTGATTGATTGATTGATTGGTTTAAAGGATTATAATTAGTCTGTGATGATAATGATAGAAGGGTTATAGCTTGTGACCTATGTGTCAGTGTATAAGCTATCTAGTACCTATTGGAGGGAGGCAGGAGGGACCAAATATCATATGTAGTGACCAAATATCTATGTGTCAGGGTGTACCTGGTACGTAGAGATATCATACGTAGTGGCCAAAGAACTATGTGTCAGGGTGTACCTGGTACGTAGAGATATCGTATGTAGTGACCAAAGATATATGTGTCAGGGTGTACCTGGTACGTAGAGATATCGTATGTAGTGACCAAAGATCTATGTGTCAGGGTGTACCTGGTACGTAGAGATATCATACGTAGCAGCAAAGTGGTTTCGCACCTCCTGGATCTTCCCGTAGCGTTCCCTCTTCCTCCACTTGGCCCGGCGGTTCTGGAACCAAACCTGACGAATGAAGCGAGAGAGAGAACAGAGAGATGATTTCCTCTACCACTGTATAGGCCCCTGCCTTGCCATGTACCTATCTGCCTGAAAGATAGGTCGCAGTTGTAAATGAGAACTTGTTCTCAACTGGCCTACCTGGTTAAATAAAGGTGAAATAAAAAAAATTAAATAAAAAGAACTTGGCTTCAATTGGTTTTCAATAGAACATTTAAATAGTCCCTGAGATATTGATTCATCTGCCAGGACAAATATCCTCCGAAAACTGTTAAAGAGTTGCAAACTTTGTTAGCTTCTGTAGCAGCAGGGTAGGGGGCTTTGTATTTTCTATATAGAGTGGCATTACTGTACCTGTACATTACTGTACCTGTACATTACTGTACCTGTACACGGGCCTCTGTGAGTTCGGTCCTGAGGGCCAGCTGTTCCCGGGCGTAAACATCAGGGTAGTGAGTCTTCTGAAACACCTTCTCCAGCTCCTCCAACTGGAAGGTACTGAAGGTGGTGCGGTTACGACGCTTCTTGTTCTTGCCTGATAGGTCGATTGAGTCTGCTATAGAGTCCCCTGGTTGGAGACCGTTGGTTGGCTCCTTCAGCTTGATGCAGCAGTCTGAGCCAATCACAGGATAGCCCATGGGCTTGGGACCTGCCTTCTCTCTGGCTGAGGGAGGGGAAGAGAGAAAGGCGGTTACTTGTTGAAACAAACTGTGTGTGTTTGTGTGTGTGTGTATGTGTTAATTGATAAGCTCATATGTCTACCAGTGGCTCATATGTCTACCAGTGGCTCATATGTCTACCAGTGGCTCATATGTCTACCAGTGGTAATGTTGTCACACAGAGATGTTCAGATTACACAGCCAACGCTGGCTAGGGGTGGTACGTTGCTATGGGAGCAACGTAATATTATCCATAATAATAAACTGAATTCATTAACGTCCACTGTATGAGGCAGCAACGTAATATTATCCATAATAATAAACTGGATTCATTAACGTCCACTGTAAGAGGCAGCAACGTAATATTATCCATAATAATAAATGGATTCATTAACGTCCACTGTAAGAGGCAGCAACGTAATATTATCCATAATAATAAACTGGATTCATTAACGTCCACTGTAAGAGGCAGCAACGTAATATTATCCATAATAATAAATGGATTCATTAACGTCCACTGTAAGAGGCAGCAACGTAATATTATCCATAATAATAAACTGGATTCATTAACGTCCACTGTAAGAGGCAGCAACGTAATATTATCCATAATAATAAATGGATTCATTAACGTCCACTGTAAGAGGCAGCAACGTAATATTATCCATAATAATAAACTGGATTCATTAACGTCCACTGTAAGATGCAGCAACGTAATATTCTCTATAATAATAAATTGAATTAATTGACGTCCAAATATTTTTATTTATTTAACCTTAACTATGCAAGTCAATTTAAAACTAATTCTTATTTACAATGACGGCCTACCCCAGCCAAACCCGGGCCAATTGTGCGCCGCCCTATTGGACTCCCAATCACAGCCAGATTGTGATACAGACGGGAATCAAACCAGGGTCTGTAGTGACGCCTCTAGCCCAGCTGTAAGAGACAGCAACGTAATATTATCCATAATAAACGGAATTAATTATTTTGTCTTTAAACAAATGAATAACAAAGTGACACCTCTTGCACTGAGATGCAGTGCCTTAGACCACTGCGACACTCGGGAGCTGACATTTGTTAGCGATATCTCAGTTGGCCCAAGGGGGACGCTGCGTCATTCGTGGAGTGACATGTTTACTGTTGCCTTGTTACAATATGTCTAACTTTGCGGCCCCAGAAGAGAATCACTCTCCGTCAGTATCTGCACTCGCCCTCTGTCCTAATGTCATATGTCCTACAACCTCACACAGGAACCATTGACAGCAGTCATTGAACATCAACCTAATTACATTTCTGTCCCAAACAGAGAGCTTTTCTTTCGCCACAACACAACATTCCTGTCCTGCATCCAAAATGGAAACCCTATACCCTAGGTAGTGCACTACATTTGACCGGGACCCTTAGGACTCTGGTCAAAAGTAATGCACTACATAGGGTATAGTATGTCATTTGGGACGCACTACTGATGTCCATTTAGAGCCAACCTGACACCATAGTTCATCATGCCTAGAGATTGGAAAGAGGTTTTTTAAGATGTTACAGTCTAAGAATAAGTATCAAAAACATGCCAGACATGCTGTTGTGTAGCTTTTACCAAGAGCCCACACCCTCTCTCCCTATGGTCCAGTGTAACTGGAGATGCACAGCATGTGAAATGAATTATAATACTGTACAGTCGAGATAAAGTCAAAATTGACCAATGTGAGTATACTGACATGACGGGGAAATGTTCATGAAATACTGCACGATCAGATGTCAGACATACAGTATCTTTGGTCAAATGTATTATTTCGGAAGCATTGGATTGGGTTTACCAGTATCTTACAATTTACTTCTTATGCAGATTAGATAATAATATTGAAGTCATGACGTATTAGTAACACGTTTTGGTGAAATAGCATTTTTGTAATTTAACTTTTCCAAATGTAAAAGGTTTCCGTTTTAATATTTTTGTATTTGTACATTTTTGGACTGTGAAGGTCAAGAAATGTCAACATGGCTGAGGTCTCGGGTTATTAATACCTGGTCAATTCAACATTCCCCTATCTCAGTATATCTATTTAATTCTATAACATGTTATGCTATGTAGTATATACCATCCCCCTTGATCTACCATCCCTAAACCCTAACCCTCCCCCTTCCAATGACCGATAGACAAAACAGGAAAACTAGTCTGCCTTAGAAGGTGTGTGAGTCTAACTGTGCCCCAGAATGTTGGAGAGCAATGAAGTGTCATGTGGACCATATCTCCACTCACATTCTGACCCAGAAACCAACAGTCAGGTTAAACTGATGGATTCTCTTGTCCAAAAAAGTATTCTGTATCGCAGTATTATATGGTCAACAACCTCTATTTTGAAAACTAAAAACATTGTGTGTGTGTGTGTGTGTGTGTGTGTGTGTGTGTGTGTGTGTGTGTGTGTGTGTGTGTGTGTGTGTGTGTGTGTGTGTGTGTGTGTGTGTGTGTGTGTGTGTGTGTGCGTGTGTGTGTGTGTGTGTGTGTGTGTGTGTGTGTGTGTGCTCACGTGTGAGTGTGTGCGTGCCTGCGTATGTGTCAAGTGTGTGAGCGTGGGTTAAGTGTTTGCTAATATCTGAAGAATGTAAGAAAATACATCTTCATTCAAGACCACAGACAAAGCCTATGGAAATATAATATTATAAAGTCCATTTGAAATCAGACCATGCTGTTATCTAGATTGCTGATAAATATTAACTGGCTCTCTGCTCCATCTTACAGCTGTCTTTGGCAACAACATGAATCAGACTGATGCATGTTATTCTGAACACATACATCACCAAGTCCTTATCAGAACTCACATGCCTTCATTGGCAACTTCAGAGGATGGATTACAAACATCAATAAATAATACTGAAGAAACATGTCATTTCCTAAGACTTGAGTTCATGGGATATTATACAAGTTTAATAAAGTGTTTCAAACTTGGACTGCTGTATTGGTGCATGCCTCAAGCCAAATAATTATTATCAAATCTCACATTAACTCATGTCATCGTTACATTACCCCGAGTTCAACATTATCCACAAATTTGAGTTGGCCCATGTTTTATCTCATTGCATTTTCAGTTTTTATATCTTTAAGTTAATTCAATGTTATTCATTTAATATATTTTATAATTATTTTACTGAATGTTCTAAATGTGGCTAAATGTGATAATATCGCAAAACAAATCCAACTGAAAAGTTTGATGTAAACAACAAAAGGACACGGAGTCAACATTTGCATAAAGAATCTGGAGAATCACATTTGGATATGTGTAACTTTTTTAGCTATTGAGAAACATCACGATGTGTATGGCACGGGTGGAAGCTTCCTGCATGGACGCCGTAATCACGCACCTAGACGGCTCACTCACTTTCTGACCTTTGGCCCGCGCGCACATAACATCAAAACTAATTGTGACTACCAGTGTCAAGTGCAGATAAAACCTGATGACATATTTATCACCACTCTGGTGCGTCCACTTTTACAAAGTGGTTGTCATAGACTACTTTTGGAAGCCTAAAGGCTAAAATAATGCAGTTTTTAGATATAGTTGCACATTAATTTGAGGAGGCCTAAACAATAACAGTGGGCTATATTATTTTGTAGTCGTCTAGGCTTTATAACATGCCATGGCCTTATATAACATGGTATTAACATTTTATAGAGCAACATTTGGGAAATTATGTTCACCAAAACAGAATTAAGCTCTGAAAAGTTGCTCGCAAGGACAAAATATAGGCCTAAATCAATATGTTCGCCTATTATTGTAATCTGTAGACTGAATACACCGTAGCAGGATTCAGATCTATACTACAAAGTTATTTTAGTTATTTTTGGAGGGATTTCTTTGACCGGGGTCTGCTGGGTTGACTAATAGTCTTTCGATGGTCATTTTAGCATTATCATAATTTATTCAAACGAGCTGAATAGTAATACAATTGTAGATTAACAATTAAAACCAGGCATTAAGTGAAAATGAATTACGATTATTGGAGACGTTTTTGTCCAAGGCCTTGAAAAATACGCAGGCTGTGCAGCGCCAAAGAAACCCTGGAAACATTTGTATCTGAGTCGCCACACTATAAAGACAAAGTTGGGCTCCATCATATTTTTAACGATGGATATTGCCTATGCTTGACAAGTCAAACGGTTTCAACAGGCAATAGACTCAGGACATTATTTAGTAAGGCCTATATTATTATATTACCTATAATATATTATATTATATATTATTATATATATTACATAAATAATATAGGCCTGACTAAATAATGTCCTGAGTCTATTATTATTATGATCACTATTAGCTTACTATTTTCGTAGCCTCACACACTGATGGCCGTGATTTCGATCATTTTAATAACTTACCCTCCGAGTAGTTTTCATAAAACGAGCCCTTCCCGCTTATTGATAAAACCTTTTGGTCCTGATTTATATTTTCCATGTATTTGCTGTGTTTGTTGGGCGAGGCGCGAGGATTCGAGGATGCTGCCCCGTGCGTAAAGTCCGCGGGCGCGCCGTCGTTAAACCGTCCCATAGAGCTTGAGCTGTAGAAGTCACCCTGACCCCGGAGACTCAGACGATGTGCGAGAGAAAGGTGTGTACTTTTCTGTAGTTCGTCGCAAGGAAGGAACGAACCTCCAGAACTATTCTGATCCAAACCGGGAGAGTTATCCGGTGTTGTCCGGTTAGGCTGCGAAGAGAAAGACAAACAACTATCCGCCTCCATCATGAGGTCAGTCCGGCATGCACTTTAACGACTCTGGTCCCAGTTACAGTGAAAGCAAGGTTTCTATGCGAGCGCGTGTTTTTTCTTATTCTTTTCTTCATTTCAAGTGGGTGGGATTTAGGAGATCAGGAACAAAGACCCGTGAAACAGGGAGGACCAGGCGGGACAGTGGGCTGATATGATCCGCCAAGAATTCAATCACGTGTGATTCCTGTCGCTACAATTAACCATTTAAATCCTCTTTCATTTTGTTACAAAAACAAACAGATGACTAATTGCGGCAGGGATAGAGAGAGCATTTTACGCAAGGCGCATTAAGCAAACATTTAGGCGTTTTGTTATGTACAGTGCCAAATGGCCAATCCTGCCCTCATTGTTTCACTGTGTTTTACAGATTAGATTATTTTAAACCCAACTGGCTGGATTAATGGCAATGCAACACTAATTCATTGTGATTGAGTTCAGGGAATGTGGGGTATATCTATGAATATCTTATATTATATTGGATCATAATCTGTTTTCGACAATCCATGCTTGATTTGCAAACTCTTTTTGATGTTCTTTCTCAAATGCATTCTACTCGAAATGTTAGAATGCACGTCATTTCAGGAGAACACTGCTGAAACAGAACTGAAAAAAAATATATGTTATTGGCTACATTCTGAATGTCCGCAACGAAACTGAACTCGGGCACTCAGGCAAATTACAAGATGAATATCACCTAAAATCTACTGAATAGACGAGATATCTTAGTAATGCGACAGCTTTTTTGCCCATCAATTATACTTCATAGAACGGTTCAAGCAACAGCAACATAGGTTGACCTTATACTGGGCCGGGGGGCTTAAATAATGCATTTAACAGAAAGAAAACGGATACTGAAATAATTATATTGACCCCTGCCATGTTCCAACAGTCTTTGGACAGCCTGGACGGGTACAACATGTTGGTCATCTTCGTGCTGTTTTTTTTGGACCGTCTTGGCGGGAAGACAGTTTGAAAAAAATCTATTTATTGCGTGTTTTAATTTGGTAATGGTATTAATATGTATGCGTGGGGGGGGCTGGGGTGAAAATGAATTACGATTATTGGAGACGATTATTTTCAAAATAGCTTATTTTACAATTCTTGAGACAGTCCCTGAGTTAAAAACTACAACCAAAATATAATAGCATGAAATCAAATAACTCAGTTGGATTTGAGTATTGCAAATAAATCATTTCGAAACAAACGACCAGTTGATTATTTCAGAGGACCGAGGTAAATAGAAAGATATTCAGAATAACTACTATGTACAATATCGAATGAAATAAACCAGCGCCTCGTTTCCCAGAGCCGTTGTAGCATCACGATCGTTAGAACCGTATTACGATGTAGGCTATCTTTAGTAGCCGTCGTCAGTATTGTGGAATAATTATAATGTTAAGGTAAGATTTGAATGCAGGTAGCGAATGTTCTCTGTTCGTGCTTGTTTGGGAAACTTAATAAGTTGGCTAGTAACTAACAATTAATCTGGAGATCAAATGTGAAACGAGGCCCAAAACCCTACACATTTTAGAAATGTCCATGGAACATTATCAGAAATGTAAAATTAAAATACTAATTAGGCCTACTGAAGTTAATCCTTTGCAGATGATACAGTATCAAAACGAAACATTGTCAATCACCAGCCATAACAGACTAAACAGGCAGAGAGAAGGTCGTATTGTACCAAACAAAAACGTCATTTTATTTAAAAAAGGAAGTTCGTTAAAAAGGCCTAAATAGTCTACTTTAGAGTAAATTAATCAATAAAAGCGTTTTTGCCTATTTTCTAGGTAAAATATAGTGCAGGTGGGCACCGCCATTACCTCAAACATTAATTAATTGTACAAAAGGGAATCCTTTTTTTCTCAGGGAATCTAGAACGGCCTACAACCGTTGAGTTCTATTTGAAATGAACAGAAACTTCAATGCTTCCCAGTTGGCTTTTAAATTAAATTATTCAATTAACTTTTCACTACTCAGAAGTATGTTTCCAGGTGAATAGAATGAACATTAAATAACGTCAGCTTCCAGTAAATTGTGTTTGAAACTTTCGGTTTTGACAACAACGTTAAAGTTATTGGAAATACTGGAAAAGTTACTACTTTACTGTGATCAACATAACGTGACTAAAAATAGACATTTAAGCACTCTTAAAAATCAAACGTTTTATGGCGGGCAGTCCAGTGTCAACTATTGTTTATTTTTCCTAAAATAAATAGCTACAGGATAGGCAAAATAAAGCTGACGCATGAGCAAACAAGACATACACACACACCGATTCTCATTTTCACTGTAAAATATAAAACACACAAAGTTGGACTACTCTGCAGAACGATGTAGCCTATAAGATTAAAGGAATCTGACTGTTGATATTGACATGGGATCTCCAATCTGCGACTCCATCTCTAAACACGGTGCACTTTACGGAGCTCAGAAATGGCATTGGTTTTGAAAACGTCTCGTAATCTCCTGGATACATATGGAGGCCGCACGGAGCCAAACCTGATTGACAAGTGTGTAAACAACCGGGCCATTTGGGTATATAGGGGACATAAGTACCGTTTTATTTAGTGTGGCGTTCCAAAAGCCTAAACTGTCAACAGAGAAGGGAAGCTATATCATTTCACATACCGAAATTGCATAACGTGTGCAGTTAGAGGAAATGTCTACCATTGCAGAACTCGCTATCTAGTTTATATTTTATCGTTGGCTACTGTATTACTAACATATGCCTGAATTCACTCTACAGCACAGCCTCCACCAACATCCCACTGGGCACACATTGGTTGAATCAACCTTGTTTCCACGTCATTTCAATGAAATTACGTTGAACCAACGTTGAATAGACGTTTAATTGATGTAAGTGCCCAGTGGGATATCTGTGGATCCACAGCCAGCCACATTCCCAAGTTGTTCATTTCAGAACAAAATTAGATGTCCATGAAACACACACAAACAAACACCTGCATGCTATGCTTTCACTCTCCTGACCCAGAAGGAGCGATCATGACCCAAACCCAGAGTGCAAGCTTGTTCTAGAAGTTGCTCACACAAATTACAAAGACATGACTACTTAACAAGTGGAGAAGACAGGCTGCTTTAAGATCTGCCTGATTTGTGTCCTTTGACTTAATGTAATGAATGTGCAACATGACTCCGATTATATTATTTGGGTCAAGACAAGAGAGCACGTAAAGGCTGGTGAGAGCGTTGTCTTGGGGTCGTTCCGTATGATTTCAATCACTTTCTGACTGCACCACTTTTGATTTTAACAAAACCTTACATGCATGTTTGCCCGCGTGGTAGAAGTGGTCAGAAAGTAACTTTTAAATAAAGATAAGATGTGCTGAAAGTTACCATGAGACATCCATGTCTTCATCACTGACAAAGATAAACGCTTGAGTTTGATATGATTTGAAAGGTTGTGAAACTATTTTATATTTTCTTGAATTTGTATATATATTTTCTAAAATAAAAATGGTCATTTTGGTATCACTTTATTTTAAGGGTCCATAATAAACCATTTATAAGACATTTATAAGGAATTTACAAACCATTTGCTAACCATTTGTCAATCTTTACTCCCACAGATATTCACACACACACATCTATATATACAGTGCCTTCGGAAAGTATTCAGACCCCTTGATTTTTTCCACATTTTCTTAGGTTACAGCCTTATTCTAAAATTGATGACATTTATTTTTTTCCTCATCAATATACACACAATACCCCACACAATAGCAAAAACTGGTTTTTAGAAATATTACATTTACATAAGTATTCAGACCCTTTACTCAGTACTCTGTTGAAGCACCTTCGGCAGTGATTACAGCTCTGCCAGGTCGCAGTTGTAAATGAGAACTTGTTCTCAACTGGCCTACCTGGTTAAATAAAGGTGAAATAAAATGTTTTTTATTTTATTTTTTGTCTTCTTGGGTATGATGCTACAAGCTTGGCACAACTGTATTTGGGGACTTTCTCCCATTCTTCTCTTCAGATCCTCTCAAGATCTGTCAGGTTAGATCGAGAGCGTCGCTGTACAGCTATTTTCAGGTCTCTCCAGAGATGTTCGATCGGGTTCAAGTCCGGGCTCTGGCTGGGCCACTCAAGGACATTCAGAGACTTGTCCCGAAGCCACTCCTGCGTTTTCTTGGCTGTGTGCTTAGCGTCGTTGTCCTGTTGGAAGGTGAACTTTAAATCACATATGCCGAATACAACAGGTGAAATGTTGTATTACCGTGAAATGCTTACTTACAAACCCTTAACCAACAATACAGTTCAAGAAATAGAGTTAAGAAAATATTTACTAAATAAACTAAAGTAAAAAATTAAATAAAAAGTTACACAATAAAATAATAATAACGAGGCTATATACAGGGGGTACCGGTACCGAGTCAATGTGGGGGTACAGGTTAGTAATGAGGCTATATACAGGGGGTACCGGTACCGAGTCAATGTGGGGGTACAGGTTAGTAATGAGGCTATATACAGGGGGTACCGGTACCGAGTCAATGTGGGGGTACAGGTTAGTAATGAGGCTATATACAGGGGGTACCGGTACCGAGTCAATGTGGGGGTACAGGTTAGTAATGAGGCTATATACAGGGGGTACCGGTACCGAGTCAATGTGGGGGTACAGGTTAGTAACGAGGCTATATACAGGGGGTACCATTACTGAGTCAATGTGGGGGTACCGGTTAGTAATGAGGCTATATACAGGGGGTACCGGTACCGAGTCAATGTGGGGGTACAGGTTAGTAACGAGGCTATATACATGGGGGTACCGGTACCGAGTCAATGTGGGGGTACAGGTTAGTAATGAGGCTGTATACAGGGGGTACCGGTACCGAGTCAATGTGGGGGTACAGGTTAGTAACGAGGCTATATACATGGGGGTACCGGTACCGAGTCAATGTGGGGGTACAGGTTAGTAACGAGGCTATATACATGGGGGTACCGGTACCGAGTCAATGTGGGGGTACAGGTTAGTAATGAGGCTATATACAGGGGTACCGGTACCGAGTCAATGTGGGGGTACAGGTTAGTAATGAGGCTATATACAGGGGGTACCGGTACCGAGTCAATGTGGGGGTACAGGTTAGTAATGAGGCTATATACATGGGGGTACCGGTACCGAGTCAATGTGGGGGTACAGGTTAGTAATGAGGCTGTATACAGGGGGTACCGGTACCGAGTCAATGTGGGGGTACAGGTTAGTTGAGGTAATATGTACTTGTACGTAGGTAGGGGTAAAGTGACTATGCATAGATAATAAACAGAGAATAGCAGCAGTGTAAAAACAAGAGGGGGTTAATGTAAATAGTCATTTGATTAATGATGTTGCCACCACCATGCTTAACCATAGGGATGGTGCCAGGTTTTCTCCAGACCTGACACTTGGCATTGAGGCCAAATAGTTCAATCTTGGTTTCATCAGACCAGAGAATCTTGTTTCTCATGAGAGTCCTTTAGGTGCCTTTTGGCAAACTCCAAGAGGGCTGTCATGTGTCTTTTACTGAGGAGTGGCTTCCATCTGGCCACTCTACCATAAAGGCCTGATTGGTGGAGTGCTGCAGAGATGGTTGTCCTTCTGGAAGGTTCTCCCATCTCCACAGAGGAACTCTAGAACTTTGTCAGAGTGACCATCAGGTTCTTGGTCACCTCCCTGACCAAGGCCCTTCTCTCCCAATTGCTCAGTTTGGCCAGGTGGCCAGAGTCTTAAGAATGATGGAGGCCACTGTGTTCTTGGTGACCTTCAATGCTGCAGACATTTTTTGACACAATCCTGTCTCTGAGCTCTACAGACAATTCCTTCAACCTCATGGATTGATTTTTGCTCTGACATGCAATGTCAACTGTGGGACTTTATATAGACAGGTGTGTGCCTTTCCAAATCATATCCAATCAATTGAATTTACCACAGGTGGACTCCAATCAAGTTGTAGAAACATCTCAAGGATTTATTTGGTATTTTTAATAAATGAGCAAAAATATCTAAAAACCTGTTTTTGCTTTTTCATTATGTGGTATTGTGTGTAGATTGATTAGGAAAACATTTAATTTAATACATTTAAGAATAAGGCTGTAACTTAACAAAATGTGAAAAAAGTCAAGGTGTCTGAATACTTTCCGAATACACTGCAGTTACAATCCATCAAACTCACAAAGGCCATAGGGAACTTAGAAGGAGGACAGAGTTAGAATGTTGTTGCTTAAATCTCATGACAACCATGTCCACTCAGCCTGAGGCAAGAGATTGCTCTGGAACTCAAAACTCAGCTCAGTAAATGCATTCCAGATATTTGGAGTAAGAGGAGGGAAGTATCTGTGCTGCTATGATCTCTGGGGTATTCCCTCAGGTAACAACAGGGTTTTTATGAATCTTGCCTCAAGAGAGACGAGAAGCGAGGAAAACGTAGGAAGAGAGGATGTTGTTGAGGATTATGGGCTATATGTTATTTGCTGCTGGATGTGAGTTTTAGACAGGGGTAACTTTAGACAGGGGTAACTTTAGACAGGGGTAACTTTAGACAGGGGTAACTTTAGACAACGGTTACTTTAGCCAGGGATTACTTTAGCCAGGGGTTTCTTTAGAGAGATCTATCATTGTATATGCAGCAGGGAATCCCACCTGACCCAGATGTACACTGCTTGACCAAAAGTATGTGGACACCTGCTTGTCAAACATCTCATTCCAAAATCATGGGCATTAATATATAAGTTGGTCCCCCCTTTGCTGCTATAACAGCCTCCACTCTTCTGGGAAGGCTTTCCACTAGATGTTGGAACATTGCTGTGGGGACTTGCTTCCATTCAGCCACAAGAGCATTAGTGAGGTCAGGCACTGATGTTGGGCGATAAGGCCTGGCTCGCAGTCTGCGTTCCAATTCATCCCAAAGGTGTTCGATGGGGTTGAGGTCAGAGCTCTATGCAGGCCAGTCAAGTTCTTCCACACCAATCTCAAATAAACAATTTCTGTATGGACCTCGCTTTGTGCACAAGGGTATTGTCATGCTGAAACAGGAAAGGGCCTTCCCCAAACTGTCGCCACAAAGTTGGAAGCAAAGAATCGTCTAGAATGTCAATACTCATACTATGCAATGCCTATATAGCTTTTCGCACTCCAGACTTCTTGTATTTTTTTTGTATCTATCTATCTATCTATCTATCTATCTATCTATCTATCTATCTATCTATCTATCTATCTATCTATCTATCTATCTATCTATCTATCTATCTATCTATCTATCTATCTATCTATCTATCTATCTATCTATCTATCTATCTATCTATCTATCTATCTATCTATCTATCGACAGTTGGCACTATGCATTGGGGCAGGTAGCGTACTCCTGGCATCCGCCAAAACCAGATTTGTCCGTCGGACTGCCAGACTCCAGAGATCTTAGGCTTGTGTGCCGCTGCTCCACCATGGAAACCCATTTCATGAAGATCCTGACGAACAGTTCTGGTTCTGTTGTTGCTTGCAGAGGCAGTTTGGAACTCGGTAGTGAGTGTTGCAACCGAGGACAGATGATTTTATGCGCTATGCCCATCAGCACTCTGCGATCCAGTTCTGTGAGCTTGTGTGTTCTACCACTTCACTGCTGAGCTGTTGTTGCTCCTAGACTTTTCCACTTCACAATAAAAGCACTTACAGTTGACCGGGGCAGCTCTAGCAGGGCAGAAATGTGATGATCTGACTTGTTGGAAAGGTGGCATCCTATGACGGTGTCACGTTGAAAGTCACTGAGCTCTTTAGTAAGGCCATTCTGCTGCCAATGTTTAGCTATGGAGATTGCACAGGTGTGGCTGAAATAGCCGAATCCACTAATTTGAAGGGGTGTCCACATACTTTTGTATATATAGTGTATATACTATACATCCAAATGTATCTTTACCAATTGGTCCATGATGAAAACACCACTTGACTTAATATAAGAAGGTGAACTGCTCTACTCCATTCATACGTTATGAGACTATGTTGGGGTTCTAAAGCCTAAAGCCCTGGTCGGTCCTCTGATCTGAACCTGGCCTTAGCTTGACCCCACACAGGAAATCAGTTCAGCCTGCTGGGAGTCCCAGGGCTCCCCTCTCCTGCTCCTTCCCCCTCCTCCTCCTGGTACTGGATAAGGCCTCCTTTCTCCTGCTCCTCCCCCCTCCTCTGCCTGGTACTGGATAAGGCCTCCCCTCTCCTGCTCCTTCCCCCTCCTCTGCCTGGTACTGGATAAGGTCTCCTCTCTCCTGCTCCTCCCCCCTCCTCTGCCTGGTACTGGAAAAGGTCTCCTCTCTCCTGCTCCTCCCCCCTCCTCCTGGTACTGGATAAGGCCTCCTCTCTCCTGCTCCTCCCCCCTCCTCTGCCTGGTACTGGATAAGGCCTCCTCTCTCCTGCTCCTCCCCCCTCCTCCTGGTACTGGATAAGGCCTCCCCTCGTCTGCTCCTCCCCCCTCCTCTGCCTGGTACTGGATAAGGTCTCCTCTCTCCTACTCCTCCCCCCTCCTCTGCCTGGTACTGGATAAGGTCTCCTCTCTCCTGCTCCTCCCCCCTCCTCCTGGAACTGGAAAAGGCCTCCCCTCGCCTGCTCCTCCCCCCTCCTCTGCCTGGTACTGGATAAGGCCCCCCCTCTCCTGCTCCTCCCCCCTCCTCTGCTTGGTACTGGATAAGAACTCCCCTCCCCTGCTCCTCCCCCCTCCTCTGCCTGGTACTGGATAAGGCCCCCCCTCTCCTGCTCCTCCCCCCTCCTCTGCTTGGTACTGGATAAGAACTCCCCTCCCCTGCTCCTCCCCCCTCCTCTGCCTGGTACTGGATAAGGCCTCCCCTGCCCTGCCCTCTCCTATCCCTTCCTTGTCCTGACTCTCTCCACTTCCCTACTGCCTCCTGCCTGGCCCTCCATGGTTGTTGTCCTAGTCCTGGCTTAGGGCACAGGCCATAGGCTGCTTCCCCCCTACATCCTCTCTCTCACCCTAGTAGCCCCAGGCCATAGGCTGCTTCCCCCCTACATCCTCTCTCTCACCCTAGTAGCCCCAGGCCATAGGCTGCTTCC
Organism: Thymallus thymallus; assembly: GCA_023634145.1. Classification (NCBI taxonomy): domain Eukaryota; kingdom Metazoa; phylum Chordata; class Actinopteri; order Salmoniformes; family Salmonidae; genus Thymallus; species Thymallus thymallus. The sequence goes on from CM042400.1 coordinate 32,997,791, forward strand.
CCCCTACATCCTCTCTCTCACCCTAGTAGCCCCAGGCCATAGAGGCTGCTTCCCCCCTACATCCTCTCTCTCACCCTAGTAGCCCCAGGCCATAGGCTGCTTCCCCCCTACATCCTCTCTCTCACCCTAGTAGCCCCAGGCCATAGGCTGCTTCCCCCCTACATCCTCTCTCTCACCCTAGTAGCCCCAGGCCATAGGCTGCTTCCCCCCTACATCCTCTCTCTCACCCTAGTAGCCCCAGGCCATAGGCTGCTTCCCCCCTACATCCTCTCTCTCACCCTAGTAGCCCCAGGCCATAGGCTGCTTCCCCCCTACATCCTCTCTCTCACCCTAGTAGCCCCAGGCCATAGGCTGCTTCCCCCCTACATCCTCTCTCTCACCCTAGTAGCCCCAGGCCATAGGCTGCTTCCCCCCTACATCCTCTCTCTCACCCTAGTAGCCCCAAGCCATAGGCTGCTTCCCCCCTACATCCTCTCTCTATCTCTATCTCTTTCTCTTTTGCTTTCACTTTTTTGTTGTTGCTCACTCTCTCTCTCTGTCTCTACACACACACGCACACACGCACACGCACGCACACACACACACACACACACACACACACACACACACACACACACACACACACACACACACACACACACACACACACACACACACACTCACATAGTATCTCAGGACACTTTACTTTGTTCTTTCAGTTGTTCAATAATATGGCATTGCGTTCTTTGAACAAATGTTCAGATTTGTGGCCCTGGAAAGTTATGATGATGATGATGATGATGATGATCCAGTCGAAGCATAAAGGAGGAGGTCAGATGTAACATATTCTGTGGTTGTAGAAGAGTAGTAATAGAAGGCATCATATGAACGACAGAGAAATAAAGAGCTGACCTCTTCCTTCCATGGACACGGTGGGTGATCCTGCTGATCCCATGGACACGGTGGGTGATCCTGCTGATCCACCAACAGCATGTAGATGGAGAGTTGACAGGCTGCTCGTCAGTCAACCGCCGTACAAGACTCCCACTATTAACCCAAACTCAGTATACACAAGGTCAACATGTGTCTGTCTTTGTCTGGCTATCAACCCTTAAACCCTTCCTCTCACTACAGACCAGGGTGACGGTCGGTCCAACCTGGGGTTAGGGTTAGAATAGGAGAAGGAAACATGAGCAAGAGAAGAGGAGATAATTCAATTACACGCCATGAATGCACAGAGATGATCCCATCTGAGTGACCTGGGCCTTTCCTCCAGAGGTCGCCGCACAGAGCCCAGTCTGTGGCCAGAGGCTCGGGAGAGGAGAGGCTCGGAGACCAGCTGAGGGACGTGACTGACAGCTGCCGACCCCTAGGTCAGAACACAGACAGGAAGAGAGGTGCAGGCTGGGAAATAGGAGTTGTAGTTGGGTTTGTCTGGAGAATTGGGGGGTGTAGGGGGCGTTCTGTCCTCTCTCTGACCTCATATGAGGCCAAACACACTGAGGTCCAGTGAATAAGTGAATGGGATTCATCCACATATGACTACATTTGAGAGACGGGCGTGTGTTTTTGTCTGAGCAGCTTCTGCCAGTAATCAATGCTGGGTTGTGATGGCACCGTCTCTGGCTAAAAGAATGCTACTTAGGGAAGAGGCTGACATGTCTGGTAAAACCCACCAAAGTTCCCTCTAAGCTATGGAAAGAGCTGTGTAAGGCAACGGATACTCTCAGACTACACTTCTTGTTCCATGTAAATGATGGAAAGCTTTTGTGTCAGCATCATAGAGCAGTAGCACTGTGTGTGGAGAACCAGAGGGTTATGAAAGCTTTGTCACTCTTAATGAAGGACAGCCCAGAGAGAGAAACCCTCTCTAACTCATAATGAAGGTCAGCCCAGAGAGAGAAACCCTCTCTAACTCATAATGAAGGTCAGCCCAGAGAGAGAAACCCTCTCTAACGCCTAATGAAGGTCAGCCCAGAGAGAGAAACCGTCTCTAACACCTAATGAAGGTCAGCCCAGAGAGAGAAACCCTCTCTAACGCCTAATGAAGGTCAGCCCAGAGAGAGAAACCCTCTCTAACTCATAATGAAGGACAGGCCAAAGATAGAAACCCTCTCTAACTCATAATGAAGGACAGGCCAAAGATAGAAACCCTCTCACCTTAGCAGAACCATCTGGGTTGCTGCAGTTAGCTAGAATACAGGGAGTACTGAGTGGATGCGCGCCAGTGCTAAACATTTTTTATACCTAAATGTGTTTATAGTGGATGGGACCGCTGGCGATGTCCCCGTGACCCGAGAGACATGATTGAATTAGAGGCAGTTAGAGGAACGAACAAACAATGACCATGAAACAGCAGTAGAGCCGGAGCAGTGTGTGTGTGTGTGAGAGAGAGACAGGGAGAGGATGCAAGGCCATGGTATTTTGATTAGGCATCTTAGGCCCTCAGGCTAGGAACCTCCTCTCAAGTCCTCCTATTCTACCCTCCAGCCTGGTGTCACGCCCCAAATACAAGGCCCTGGTAGGACATCTTAAGCCGTTACACATGGGGACAGAGCACTGAGAGCAGCACCTGTGGAACGAAGCCGCTAAATGCACAAAGTCCAAATGACTCAACACATCTTTTAGAAGAACAGCCTAAAGCAAAATGAGAAGAAGCATTTTCTGGATACGATTATGATCCTAGTATTTTTTGTAATTATCCATGATTGGATAAAAAGTAATTTTCGGGTTCCAGCAAGCATCTTTCTCATGTCAGTCAGTCACAGAGTTCCTAAACCTTTCTGTTCTGTCTTTGAGTCAGTCATGTGCGAGGTTCTACGTGGTCTAAATGACTCAACTGGCTAGTTTGCCTGTCTGTAAAGAGAAGGGCGGGCTGTACGTTGATCCTGCTGTTCTGATTCGATAGTTAAACTGTCGCTTTGGCTTCATAATTTCACCCACTCACTTTTCCTCGCATGTTTTAGGTCTGATCATTTAGAATCCTCATGCCTGCTATTGTAATAAATCACATGGCCATGAAGTTTACTATCAATGTGCGACAATATCTAACAAGCGGGCTAAGGGCAGAGAGAAAGGGATGAAACGCTGATTCACATTCTGACGGAGTGTCAGCAAACTTGTCTGCCCGCTGCAAATTGAGGATACAGACACACACACACACACCCCTTCTCGCGCTGAGGCAGTGAGGTATTTAGCCAACATATATTTAGGCATATTAAAACACTTTTTTTCCGATCACGAGTATAATCCAATCTACGGATAAGATTACGAATACAAAGTATGGCCATGTCGGCACACCCCTTGGAAGCACCATCATCCTCGTGTAGAAGTGGCCAACGTGAATGATATTGTGTTTCCAATAAATTACAATCTAAAAAGGATCTAATCACGTGACCTACCAAAAAAAAATCCCAATTTAACTCGTGAATTATTGAGTTTGATATTAAAGATGGATATCTTCCCGGCACAGTGCAAGGTGCTTTAGATCTAATACATTAATATGTTTCAGCTGTCTTACATTCTGAATTAATATAATAAACAATCATTTCATAAAAACAGTAGCTTTTTTAAAATAGCGTTAATAATGTTTGTTACCACCAAATACAGTCCTAAAATAGAGCAGAAAGTGTCTTCTTACGTGTCATTCTGATCTGAAACGATAACCAATACATATTAGGTTACAATAAATGTACAGTATAGTCATATTACAAATGTTACATATATGCGCTATCAAAAACATCACCGTTATAAAAAACACTTAGAAGAAGAAAGAAAATCTACATAATTTATTAACCTATCCGTTTTCTGGCTCCAGCGTCACTAGCTTTTCAGACTAGATATTTCATAACACAATAGAACATTATTTTCGGGAGACCATATTTGGCTGATTCATCCAGTCATGGGTGAGACGAACAGAGAGTCTCTTTAGATTGTCGCAGCAGAACGGATGAGCAGTCAGTGTCTTCAGAGCGCTACGTGACATCCATGGCAGTTTTCTGCCGGCATTAGGAGACCAATAATTTATCAACGATGGCTGCAAATAACTTACGATGAAAATAATGACAACGTTAAAGAGCAAACGAAGTTCAACTGAGGACAGTATTGAGAGATATTTCGATTTTGTTTAATCGCTTTTTTGCTGTTGCCTTTTTTTTATTTTTTTTAATGTAAATGTACGGGATTTGAATACACTCAAATGCTTTTCAGTAATTTCAGAAATAATTCATTCTAAGATCATACATAGAAAATTATGTTAGAAGCGCTTAAATGTTTCCAAATCATTTTCAAATGTTATCTAAATATCGAACCATCGTCACTTCATTATCAAAAAATGACTTTGTTGGTGCAGAGAACATAAAATATTCCTAGAAACCAAAATAGCACAAAACACCCTATTATATTAACTTGTTGAAAAAGGCTGCAAGTCAATAGTTAAAATATTGAAAAGGCCTTATTACTGTGTAATTCTCCAGCAGTGTGACAATATTGCAATACCCACTGCAATGTACTTAGGCCTACTACTGTATATGTTAAATTTAATGGTTTCGGCTACTTATTTTTGCAATTATTTTGGAAAACAATAAATGTAAAATTGGTTAAATAATCTGAAACAGTAGGACCACTTCTCATCTAAACATTGGATTGTTATGCCTTTACTAGTGTTGTTGAATTTCTCTTCAATATTTAGGGGTGTTATTTTCATAATAGGCCATTGAAATACAGCGATGGTAGACAGTCAAACATCATGCGCGTGACCCGCGGTCTGGTTTGGCGCGAGCCTCGGTTCCAGCGCTTCACTTGAGAACACTCCTGACGCAAACGAGTTCTCGGGTAGCCTACCATGTTATGTCGCTCACATTATGAGAATAAATCCTTGAAAGTGGGCTTTTCACTGTCAGCAAAATTATGGATAAATCATTAAGAAGTCTACAGCTGTAACACTCACAGGTTGTGCGTTCAGGATGCCTGACTGCCATCTCCAAAAGGAGCGCCTCGCTGCACAACAAGTGACGTTTTTACGCACGTTCTCTCTGGACAATTCTACATGTTCCAGTCTAGTTGTGGCCCCTAAAGCTATGATATAAATGATAAAAGTGAGAGGAAATGGATCAATTTAACACACAATTCCACTTGCATGTCTTTAGCCACTGTTGCAATTGAGAAAGTAGGGTTGGCATACAGAGCAGCGGCAGGCCTAATACAGTGGTCAAATTACCATTCGATTTGAATTTGGGGAAAGGTACCCTGAACATGACAAGTCCATGACAAGGTCCCAAATGGCACCCTATGCTCTATATAGTGCACTACTTTTGACCAGGGCCCATACGGCAGTGGTCAAAAGTAAAGCGCATATGGGATAGGGTGCAATTTGGGATTTAGCATCTTGTCTTTGGGTGAAGGGGGTTTCTCATGTCTCCCTCTGTCTGCAAAGCTGGAACTGAACACGGACGAGAGTACCGTTCAGTATATGAGTCTAACCAAGGCCTAAAGGAAAGGGTTTATTACGCTGATTACTTCTTATTCTTCTTCCTCATTTTACAGACTGACAGAGATGCCATCAGATGATTGGCCGGTCCTTGTAGGAGGCTTGGCGGTTATTAGTGTTAGAATAATTCCTAATTTCTCATTCCTTCTACCTGACGTGCTGGATACACATTATAATATTATTATAATAACTACTTATTTCATGGCTTCTCATTCCTTCTACCTGATGTGCTGGATACACGTTACAATATTATTATAATAACTACTTCTTTCATGGCTTCTCATTCCTTCTACCTGACGTGTTTGGGAGGTGCTCAGCCTACAGAGCCAAGAATAAAACCAAACCAAGTTTTCTCTCTTCAACAGAGCAGTTCCACATTGTTTAAAAAACACTCAGTGATGTTTGTTTTGGGGCAGAGACAGAGAGCCAGCTCTGGAGAGAGGGAATAGGATGGTTAGTATTTGTAGAACGAACAGCCCAATAGCCTCTGGCTTGGTCCTGGCCCTGGATTTGGTTTTGGGCCTGGGTTTGGCCCTGGGCTTGGGCCTGGGTTTGGGCCTGGGTTTGGCCCTGGGTTTGGCCCTAGGTTTGGCCCTGGGTTTGGGCCTAGGTTCGGGCCTAGGTTTGGGCTTGGGTTTGGGCCTTGGTTTGGATTAAGATTGTAGCTCTGTGTAGCTACATGGCAAACGTGGGGCAGCTAACACAGGCCTTTGTTCTTAGCCAATCAGAGGCAGCTGTGTAAGCCCAGCTCGACAGGGTGGGATAGCGGGGGTCATCTCTACGGATGCTGCTGTATGCCTCAAGCCCATCCTGCTACTGGAGCCTGAGGGCCCGGGTACAGGGGGCATGATCCCACAACAGCCACCCAGATACTGGCTAGAATGGGGGACTATACTGGTCTTCCTGACCCCAAACATCTTCCTGCCCCCCAACATGGTCTCCAATGATTAGTCTTGGATTAATCTGACCCTCTCTCTATGTCGTTATCTAATGCACGTACATATACACGCACACTCTTCTGGCCACAGGATGCACTGAGCAGCTGGAGCTGGCCTTTGTGTGTTAGTCAAAGGCTGGGCGCTCCTCTACATATCCCCACACCCCTCCTCTACATATCCCTACACCCCTCCTCTACATATCCCCACACCCCTCCTCTACATATCCCCACACCCCTCCTCTACATATCCCCACACCCCTCCTCTACATATCCCCACACCCCTCCTCTACATATCCCCACACCCCTCCTCTACATAACCCCACACTGCTCCTCTACATAACCCCACACTGCTCCTCTACATATCCCCAAACCCCTCCTCTACATATCCCCACACCCCTCCTCTACATATCCCCACACCCCTCCTCTACATATCCCCACACCCCTCCTCTACATAACCCCACACTGCTCCACTACATAACCCCACACCCCTCCTCTACATATCCCCACACCCCTCCTCTACATATCCCCACACTGCTCCTCTACATAACCCCACACTGCTCCTCTACATAACCCCACACTGCTCCTCTACATATCCCCAAACCCCTCCTCTACATATCCCCACACCCCTCCTCTACATATCCCCACACCCCTCCTCTACATATCCCCACACCCCTCCTCTACATAACCCCACACTGCTCCTCTACATAACCCCACACCCCTCCTCTACATATCCCCACACCCCTCCTCTACATATCCCCACACTGCTCCTCTACATATCCCCACACCCCTCCTCTACATAACCCCACACTGCTCCTCTACATAACCCCACACTGCTCCTCTACATATCCCCAAACCCCTCCTTTACATATCCCCACACCCCTCCTCTACATATCCCCACACCCCTCCTCTACATATCCCCACACCCCTCCTCTACATAACCCCACACTTCTCCTCTACATAACCCCACACCCCTCCTCTACATATCCCCACACCCCTCCTCTACATATCCCCACACTGCTCCTCTACATATCCCCACACCCCTCCTCTACATATCCCCACACCCCTCCTCTACATATCCCCACACCCCTCCTCTACATATCCCTACACCCCTCCTCTACATAACCCCACACTGCTCCTCTACATAACCCCACACCCCTCCTCTACATATCCCCACACTGCTCCTCTACATATCCCCACACCCCTACTCTACATATCCCTACACCCCTCCTCTACATATCCCTACACCCCTCCTCTACATAACCCCACACTGCTCCTCTACATAACCCCACACCCCTCCTCTACATATCCCCACACCCCTCCTCTACATATCCCCACACCCCTCCTCTACATATCCCCACACCCCTCCTCTACATATCCCCACACCCCTCCTCTACATAACCCCACACTGCTCCTCTACATATCCCCACACCCCTCCTCTACATAACCCCACACTGCTCCTCTACATAACCCCACACCCCTCCTCTACATATCCCCACACCCCTCCTCTACATATCCCCACACCCCTCCTCTACATATCCCCACACCCCTCCTCTACATATCCCCACACCCCTCCTCTACATAACCCCACACTGCTCCTCTACATATCCCCACACCCCTCCTCTACATAACCCCACACTGCTCCTCTACATATCCCCACACCCCTCCTCTACATAACCCCACACTGCTCCTCTACATATCCCCACACCCCTCCTCTACATAACCCCACACTGCTCCTCTACATATCCCCACACCCCTCCTCTACATATCCCCACACCCCTCCTCTACATATCCCCACACCCCTCCTCTACATATCCCCACACCCCTCCTCTACATAACCCCACACCCCTCCTCTACATATCCCCACACCCCTCCTCTACATATCCCCACACCCCTCCTCTACATATCCCCACACCCCTCCTCTACATATCCCCACACCCCTCCTCTACATATCCCCACACCCCTCCTCTACATATCCCCACACCCCTCCTCTACATATCCCCACACCCCTCCTCTACATATCCCCACACCCCTCCTCTACATATCCCCACACCCCTCCTCTACATATCCCCACACCCCTCCTCTACATAACCCCACACCCCTCCTCTACATATCCCCACACTGCTCCTCTACATATCCCCACACCCCTCCTCTACATATCCCTACACCCCTCCTCTACATATCCCTACACCCCTCCTCTACATAACCCCACACTGCTCCTCTACATAACCCCACACCCCTCCTCTACATATCCCCACACCCCTCCTCTACATATCCCCACACCCCTCCTCTACATATCCCCACACCCCTCCTCTACATATCCCCACACCCCTCCTCTACATAACCCCACACTGCTCCTCTACATATCCCCACACCCCTCCTCTACATAACCCCACACTGCTCCTCTACATAACCCCACACCCCTCCTCTACATATCCCCACACCCCTCCTCTACATATCCCCACACCCCACCTCTACATATCCCCACACCCCTCCTCTACATAACCCCACACTGCTCCTCTACATATCCCCACACCCCTCCTCTACATAACCCCACACTGCTCCACTACATAACCCCACACTGCTCCACTACATATCCCCACACCCCTCCTCTACATAACCCCACACTGCTCCTCTACATATCCCCACACCCCTCCTCTACATAACCCCACACTGCTCCTCTACATATCCCCACACCCCTCCTCTACATATCCCCACACCCCTCCTCTACATATCCCCACACCCCTCCTCTACATATCCCCACACCCCTCCTCTACATAACCCCACACCCCTCCTCTACATATCCCCACACCCCTCCTCTACATATCCCCACACCCCTCCTCTACATATCCCCACACCCCTCCTCTACATAACCCCACACCCCTCCTCTACATATCCCCACACCCCTCCTCTACATATCCCCACACCCCTCCTCTACATATCCCCACACCCCTCCTCTACATATCCCCACACCCCTCCTCTACATAACCCCACACTGCTCCTCTACATATCCCCACACCCCTCCTCTACATAACCCCACACTGCTCCTCTACATATCCCCACACCCCTCCTCTACATAACCCCACACTGCTCCTCTACATATCCCCACACCCCTCCTCTACATAACCCCACACTGCTCCTCTACATATCCCCACACCCCTCCTCTACATAACCCCACACTGCTCCTCTACATATCCCCACACCCCTCCTCTACATAACCCCACACTGCTCCTCTACATATCCCCACACCCCTCCTCTACATAACCCCACACTGCTCCTCTACATATCCCCACACCCCTCCTCTACATATCCCCACACCCCTCCTCTACATATCCCCACACCCCTCCTCTACATATCCCCACACCCCTCCTCTACATAACCCCACACCCCTCCTCTACATATCCCCACACCCCTCCTCTACATAACCCCACACTGCTCCTCTACATATCCCCACACCCCTCCTCTACATATCCCCACACCCCTCCTCTACATAACCCCACAACCCTCCTCTACATATCCCCACACCCCTCCTCTACATATCCCCACACTGCTCCTCTACATATCCCCACACCCCTCCTCTACATATCCCTACACCCCTCCTCTACATATCCCTACACCCCTCCTCTACATAACCCCACACTGCTCCTCTACATAACCCCACACCCCTCCTCTACATATCCCCACACCCCTCCTCTACATATCCCCACACCCCTCCTCTACATATCCCCACACCCCTCCTCTACATATCCCCACACCCCTCCTCTACATAACCCCACACGGCTCCTCTACATATCCCCACACCCCTCCTCTACATAACCCCACACTGCTCCTCTACATAACCCCACACCCCTCCTCTACATATCCCCACACCCCTCCTCTACATATCCCCACACCCCTCCTCTACATATCCCCACACCCCTCCTCTACATATCCCCACACCCCTCCTCTACATAACCCCACACCGCTCCTCTACATATCCCCACACCCCTCCTCTACATAACCCCACACTGCTCCTCTACATATCCCCACACCCCTCCTCTACATAACCCCACACTGCTCCTCTACATATCCCCACACCCCTCCTCTACATAACCCCACACTGCTCCTCTACATATCCCCACACCCCTCCTCTACATATCCCCACACCCCTCCTCTACATATCCCCACACCCCTCCTCTACATATCCCCACACCCCTCCTCTACATATCCCCACACTGCTCCTCTACATATCCCCACACCCCTCCTCTACATATCCCTACACCCCTCCTCTACATATCCCTACACCCCTCCTCTACATAACCCCACACTGCTCCTCTACATAACCCCACACCCCTCCTCTACATATCCCCACACCCCTCCTCTACATATCCCCACACCCCTCCTCTACATATCCCCACACCCCTCCTCTACATATCCCCACACCCCTCCTCTACATAACCCCACACTGCTCCTCTACATATCCCCACACCCCTCCTCTACATAACCCCACACTGCTCCTCTACATAACCCCACACCCCTCCTCTACATATCCCCACACCCCTCCTCTACATATCCCCACACCCCTCCTCTACATATCCCCACACCCCTCCTCTACATATCCCCACACCCCTCCTCTACATAACCCCACACTGCTCCTCTACATATCCCCACACCCCTCCTCTACATAACCCCACACTGCTCCTCTACATATCCCCACACCCCTCCTCTACATAACCCCACACTGCTCCTCTACATATCCCCACACCCCTCCTCTACATAACCCCACACTGCTCCTCTACATATCCCCACACCCCTCCTCTACATATCCCCACACCCCTCCTCTACATATCCCCACACCCCTCCTCTACATATCCCCACACCCCTCCTCTACATAACCCCACACCCCTCCTCTACATATCCCCACACCCCTCCTCTACATATCCCCACACCCCTCCTCTACATATCCCCACACCCCTCCTCTACATATCCCCACACCCCTCCTCTACATATCCCCACACCCCTCCTCTACATATCCCCACACCCCTCCTCTACATATCCCCACACCCCTCCTCTACATATCCCCACACCCCTCCTCTACATATCCCCACACCCCTCCTCTACATAACCCCACACTGCTCCTCTACATATCCCCACACCCCTCCTCTACATAACCCCACACTGCTCCTCTACATATCCCCACACCCCTCCTCTACATAACCCCACACTGCTCCTCTACATATCCCCACACCCCTCCTCTACATAACCCCACACTGCTCCTCTACATATCCCCACACCCCTCCTCTACATATCCCCACACCCCTCCTCTACATATCCCCACACCCCTCCTCTACATATCCCCACACCCCTCCTCTACATAACCCCACACCCCTCCTCTACATATCCCCACACCCCTCCTCTACATAACCCCACACTGCTCCTCTACATATCCCCACACCCCTCCTCTACATATCCCCACACCCCTCCTCTACATAACCCCACACCCCTCCTCTACATATCCCCACACCCCTCCTCTACATATCCCCACACCCCTCCTCTACATATCCCCACACCCCTCCTCTACATAACCCCACACCCCTCCTCTACATATCCCCACACCCCTCCTCTACATATCCCCACACCCCTCCTCTACATATCCCCACACCCCTCCTCTACATATCCCCACACCCCTCCTCTACATATCCCCACAACCCTCCTCTACATAACCCCACACCCCTCCTCTACATAACCCCACACCCCTCCTCTACATATCCCCACACCCCTCCTCTACATATCCCCACACCCCTCCTCTACATATCCCCACACCCCTCCTCTACATATCCCCACACTGCTCCTCTACATAACCCCACACCCCTCCTCTACATATCCCCACACCCCTCCTCTACATATCCCCACACTGCTCCTCTACATATCCCCACACCCCTCCTCTACATATCCCCACACCCCTCCTCTACATATCCCCACACCCCTCCTCTACATATCCCCACACCCCTCCTCTACATATCCCCACACCCCTCCTCTACATAACCCCACACCCCTCCTCTACATATCCCCACACCCCTCCTCTACATATCCCCACACCCCTCCTCTACATATCCCCACACCCCTCCTCTACATATCCCCACACCCCTCCTCTACATATCCCCACACCCCTCCTCTACATATCCCCACACCGCTCCTCTACATATCCCCACACCCCTCCTCTACATATCCCCACACCCCTCCTCTACATATCCCCACACCCCTCCTCTACATATCCCCACACCCCTCCTCTACATATCCCCACACCCCTCCTCTACATATCCCCACACCCCTCCTCTACATATCCCCACACCCCTCCTCTACATACCCCCACACCCCTCCTCTACATATCCCCACACCCCTCCTCTACATAACCCCACACCCCTCCTCTACATATCCCCACACCCCTCCTCTACATATCCCCACACCCCTCCTCTACATATCCCCACACCCCTCCTCTACATATCCCCACACCCCTCCTCTACATATCCCCACACCGCTCCTCTACATATCCCCACAACCCTCCTCTACATATCCCCACACCCCTCCTCTACATATCCCCACACCGCTCCTCTACATATCCCCACACCCCTCCTCTACATAACCCCACACCGCTCCTCTACATATCCCCACACCCCTCCTCTACATATCCCCACACCGCTCCTCTACATATCCCCACACCCCTCCTCTACATATCCCCACACCCCTCCTCTACATATCCCCACACTGCTCCTCTACATATCCCCACACCCCTCCTCTACATATCCCCACACCCCTCCTCTACATATCCCCACACCCCTCCTCTACATATCCCCACACCCCTCCTCTACATATCCCCACACCCCTCCTCTACATAACCCCACACCCCTCCTCTACATATCCCCACACTGCTCCTCTACATATCCCCACACCCCTCCTCTACATATCCCTACACCCCTCCTCTACATATCCCCACACCCCTCCTCTACATATCCCCACACTGCTCCTCTACATATCCCCACACCCCTCCTCTACATATCCCCACACCCCTCCTCTACATATCCCCACACTGCTCCTCTACATATCCCCACACCCCTCCTCTACATATCCCCACACCCCTCCTCTACATATCCCCACACCCCTCCTCTACATATCCCCACACCCCTCCTCTACATATCCCCACACCCCTCCTCTACATATCCCCACACCCCTCCTCTACATATCCCCACACCCCTCCTCTACATAACCCCACACCCCTCCTCTACATATCCCCACACCCCTCCTCTACATATCCCCACACCCCTCCTCTACATATCCCCACACCCCTCCTCTACATATCCCCACACCCCTCCTCTACATATCCCCACACCCCTCCTCTACATATCCCCACACCCCTCCTCTACATATCCCCACACCCCTCCTCTACATATCCCCACACCCCTCCTCTACATATCCCCACACCCCTCCTCTACATATCCCCACACCCCTCCTCTACATATCCCCACACCCCTCCTCTACATATCCCCACACCCCTCCTCTACATATCCCCACACCCCTCCTCTACATATCCCCACACTGCTCCTCTACATATCCCCACACCCCTCCTCTACATATCCCCACACCCCTCCTCTACATATCCCCACACCCCTCCTCTACATATCCCCACACCCCTCCTCTACATATCCCCACACCCCTCCTCTACATATCCCCACACCCCTCCTCTACATATCCCCACACCCCTCCTCTACATAACCCCACACCCCTCCTCTACATATCCCCACACCCCTCCTCTACATATCCCCACACCCCTCCTCTACATATCCCCACACCCCTCCTCTACATATCCCCACACCCCTCCTCTACATATCCCCACACCCCTCCTCTACATATCCCCACACCCCTCCTCTACATATCCCCACACCCCTCCTCTACATATCCCCACACCCCTCCTCTACATATCCCCACACCCCTCCTCTACATATCCCCACACCCCTCCTCTACATATCCCCACACCCCTCCTCTACATATCCCCACACCCCTCCTCTACATATCCCCACACCCCTCCTCTACATAACCCCACACCCCTCCTCTACATATCCCCACACTGCTCCTCTACATATCCCCACACCCCTCCTCTACATATCCCTACACCCCTCCTCTACATATCCCCACACCCCTCCTCTACATATCCCCACACTGCTCCTCTACATATCCCCACACCCCTCCTCTACATATCCCCACACCCCTCCTCTACATATCCCCACACTGCTCCTCTACATATCCCCACACCCCTCCTCTACATATCCCCACACCCCTCCTCTACATATCCCCACACCCCTCCTCTACATATCCCCACACCCCTCCTCTACATATCCCCACACCCCTCCTCTACATATCCCCACACCCCTCCTCTACATAACCCCACACCCCTCCTCTACATATCCCCACACTGCTCCTCTACATATCCCCACACCCCTCCTCTACATATCCCTACACCCCTCCTCTACATATCCCCACACCCCTCCTCTACATATCCCCACACCCCTCCTCTACATATCCCCACACCCCTCCTCTACATATCCCCACACCCCTCCTCTACATATCCCCACACCCCTCCTCTACATATCCCCACACCCCTCCTCTACATATCCCCACACCCCTCCTCTACATAACCCCACACCCCTCCTCTACATAACCCCACACCCCTCCTCTACATATCCCCACACCCCTCCTCTACATATCCCCACACCCCTCCTCTACATAACCCCACACCCCTCCTCTACATAACCCCACACCCCTCCTCTACATATCCCCACACCCCTCCTCTACATATCCCCACACCCCTCCTCTACATATCCCCACACCCCTCCTCTACATATCCCCACACCCCTCCTCTACATATCCCCACACCCCTCCTCTACATATCCCCACACCCCTCCTCTACATATCCCCACACCCCTCCTCTACATATCCCCACACCCCTCCTCTACATATCCCCACACCCCTCCTCTACATATCCCCACACCCCTCCTCTACATATCCCCACACCCCTCCTCTACATATCCCCACACCCCTCCTCTACATATCCCCACACCCCTCCTCTACATATCCCCACACCCCTCCTCTACATATCCCCACACCCCTCCTCTACATATCCCCACACCCCTCCTCTACATATCCCCACACCCCTCCTCTACATATCCCCACACCCCTCCTCTACATATCCCCACACCGCTCCTCTACATATCCCCACACCCCTCCTCTACATATCCCCACACCCCTCCTCTACATATCCCCACACCGCTCCTCTACATATCCCCACACCCCTCCTCTACATAACCCCACACCGCTCCTCTACATATCCCCACACCCCTCCTCTACATATCCCCACACCGCTCCTCTACATATCCCCACACCCCTCCTCTACATATCCCCACACCCCTCCTCTACATATCCCCACACTGCTCCTCTACATATCCCCACACCCCTCCTCTACATATCCCCACACCCCTCCTCTACATATCCCCACACCCCTCCTCTACATATCCCCACACCCCTCCTCTACATATCCCCACACCCCTCCTCTACATAACCCCACACCCCTCCTCTACATATCCCCACACTGCTCCTCTACATATCCCCACACCCCTCCTCTACATATCCCTACACCCCTCCTCTACATATCCCCACACCCCTCCTCTACATATCCCCACACTGCTCCTCTACATATCCCCACACCCCTCCTCTACATATCCCCACACCCCTCCTCTACATATCCCCACACTGCTCCTCTACATATCCCCACACCCCTCCTCTACATATCCCCACACCCCTCCTCTACATATCCCCACACCCCTCCTCTACATATCCCCACACCCCTCCTCTACATATCCCCACACCCCTCCTCTACATAACCCCACACCCCTCCTCTACATATCCCCACACTGCTCCTCTACATATCCCCACACCCCTCCTCTACATATCCCTACACCCCTCCTCTACATATCCCCACACCCCTCCTCTACATATCCCCACACCCCTCCTCTACATATCCCCACACCCCTCCTCTACATATCCCCACACCCCTCCTCTACATATCCCCACACCCCTCCTCTACATATCCCCACACCCCTCCTCTACATATCCCCACACCCCTCCTCTACATAACCCCACACCCCTCCTCTACATAACCCCACACCCCTCCTCTACATATCCCCACACCCTTCCTCTACATATCCCCACACCCCTCCTCTACATAACCCCACACCCCTCCTCTACATAACCCCACACCCCTCCTCTACATATCCCCACACCCCTCCTCTACATATACCCACACCCCTCCTCTACATATCCCCACACCCCTCCTCTACATATCCCCACACCCCTCCTCTACATATCCCCACACCCCTCCTCTACATATCCCCACACCCCTCCTCTACATATCCCCACACCCCTCCTCTACATAACCCCACACCCCTCCTCTACATATCCCCACACCCCTCCTCTACATATCCCCACACCCCTCCTCTACATATCCCCACACCCCTCCTCTACATATCCCCACACCCCTCCTCTACATATCCCCACACCCCTCCTCTACATATCCCCACACCCCTCCTCTACATATCCCCACACCCCTCCTCTACATATCCCCACACCCCTCCTCTACATATCCCCACACCCCTCCTCTACATATCCCCACACCCCTCCTCTACATATCCCCACACCCCTCCTCTACATATCCCCACACCCCTCCTCTACATATCCCCACACCCCTCCTCTACATATCCCCACACCCCTCCTCTACATATCCCCACACCCCTCCTCTACATATCCCCACACCCCTCCTCTACATATCCCCACACCCCTCCTCTACATATCCCCACACCCCTCCTCTACATAACCCCACACCGCTCTGATATAGCAGGGTTACAGGGAATTGTGTCCCACTGCAATGACAAAGACACATCTCAGAACTCAACTGCGGAGGAAACGAGAGCAAAACAAATCAGATTAATTGACTTCACCAGAGAAGAGAACATGTTGTGAGAACTCTGCTTTAACCAGAGAAGAGAAAGACCTTGGGGTACTGAAGGGATTGAATAAGAAATAAACTGTTTAGAATGACGCTGCACATTGTAGAATATAAAGCAGCTGCAAATGGGAAAGTTGTGTTGGCCACTTCACTCCATGTATTGGAAGACCTTTCAGCAAACACATCACCCTAACCTCTATGCTTGGACAGCTAAAAAACATCAGTATTTAACGGAACGTGGCCTATGATCGATGTGGAGTAAAATGGAACGTGGCCTATGATCGATGTGGAGTAAAATGGAACGTGGCCTATGATCGATGTGGAGTAAAATGGAACGTGGCCTATGATCGATGTGGAGTAAAATGGAACGTGGCCTATGATCGATGTGGAGTAAAATGCCTGAGTAAAGAATCCACTGTTTTAATCCTTTCTTTATGTTTGAGGTAGGAAACAGAGGACTCTGTTAGTATTGCTTGCCAGACTCTTGGCGCTCCAACCCCAGCGTCTGTGGGAAGAGCTGTGAGTCTATTCTCAGTAAGGGGAGTATACTGCATCTGTAATACTAGGATGTAACAGGGGAGTATACTGCATCTGTAATACTAGGATGTAACAGGGGAGTATACTGCATCTGTAATACTAGGATGTAACAGGGGAGCATACTGCATCTGTAATACTAGGATGTAACAGGGGAGCATACTGCATCTGTAATACTAGGATGTAACAGGGGAGCATACTGCATCTGTAATACTAGGATGTAACAGGGGAGCATACTGCATCTGTAATACTAGGATGTAACAGGGGAGCATACTGCATCTGTAATACTAGGATGTAACAGCGGAGTATACTGCATCTGTAATACTAGGATGTAACAGGGGAGTATACTGCATCTGTAATACTAGGATGTAACAGGGGAGTATACTGCATCTGTAATAATAGGATGTAACAGGGGATTATACTGCATCTGTAATAATAGGATGTAACAGGGGAGTATACTGCATCTGTAATAATAGGATGTAACAGGGGAGTATACTGCATCTGTAATAATAGGATGTAACAGGGGAGTATACTGCATCTGTAATAATAGGATGTAACAGGGGAGTATACTGCATCTGTAATACTAGGATGTAACAGGGGAGTATACTGCTTCTGTAATAATAGGATGTAACAGGGGAGTATACTGCATCTGTAATACTAGGATGTAACAGGGGAGTGAGAAGGAAATGGTAAGCTGCATTAAGCCTTTGAGGAGGAGCACACACACACACGCACGCACGCACACACACACACACACACACACACACACACACACACACACACACACACACACACACACACACACACACACACACACACACACACACACACACACACACACACACACAGACACACACACACACCATTAGAACAAACAGCACAGCGGAGACTCCATCCTCGCCAGGACCTTGGCTTTTCATAGCCAGGCATTTAGATGAGGTAGAGAGCACAGGTACGGTGCGATAGAGCGCAGGTGCGGTAGAGAGAGCGAGAGAGAGCGAGAGAGAGAGCGAGAGAGAG
Organism: Thymallus thymallus; assembly: GCA_023634145.1. Taxonomy (NCBI): domain Eukaryota; kingdom Metazoa; phylum Chordata; class Actinopteri; order Salmoniformes; family Salmonidae; genus Thymallus; species Thymallus thymallus. Next base: position 33,016,778 of record CM042400.1, read on the forward strand.
AGAGATGAAAACAGCAGGTCTGGAACAAGGTGGCACGTCCGATGAACAGGTCAGGGTTCCATAACCGCAGGCAGAAGAGTTGAAACCGGTGCAGCAGCACGACCAGGTGGACTGGGGACAGCTAGGAGTCATCAGGGCAGGTGGTCCTGAAGCATGGTCCTCAGGTCCTCCGGGAGGGGAGGTAGAGTGGGAGAGAGATAGATAGATAGATAGATAGATAGATAGGTACTTTATTGATCCCCCGGGGGGGAAATTTCATTATCAAGCAGCTACAACAAAAACACAGGGCAGGTGCAAAATGCCACAACGAAAGTACACAAAAGACAGATACACGGTACATGATACATAGAGCGGCAGTATGAAAAAGTATAGAAATACAGGATATCTGGAGTGCAAAAAAAAGCTATAAAAGGACATTGCATAGTATGAGTGGTTGGCTGAATATGTACACTATACATTGGTGGATGTTGGATGGTTAACTATACTATACAGGTTGATGGCAGAGAAATACTTCAGTAGCTAATGCGTATGATATGAGCGAGGGTAATAATAGTTTACTTAATAGACAGACTGGGTAAATGAACAGGTAGGTGAAAATTTTGCATGGTTAAATTAGCTGTACAGTTAGGTATACAGTTATATTTACAGATAAGTGAATACTTGCATGTTTACACAAACTGTACAGGTAAATGACAGGAAGAGATACTTTAATAGCTAAATGTGTGTATGATATCATTGGGGTAATAATAGTAATTCCCTTAAAATACAGTCCTTAGTGCGCAGGGTTTAATTACAGACAACTGCACTTATTGCACATTTGATATACTAAAAGCAATGAGAAAAGGTGCAACTGGCAGGATACTAATATGCATTCCCGAGTGAATGCCTAGGTCCAATAATTACTTACAATATTGCATGTGATATAATATAACAACTGTACATGGGTATGTATATACAGACCTGTATGAATAAGTAGGTCCTGAGTGGATGAGTGCTGACGGAACAGAGTTACTCACGGATGGATGCATAATTGTTAAACTAGGTCCTAGCACCCCAACAGTTCCAGATCTATGTTGCCGACGGCACGGCACCCCGGTGAGGCATTATATAGTCTCATAGCCGCCGGCAGGAAGGACCTCCTGTAGCGCTCTCTGGCACACCGTGGTGGGATCAGTCTGTGACTGAAAGAGCTCCTCTGCGTCATAACCATAGCGTGCAGAGGGTGGGTGACGTTGTCCATGATGGCCAGCAGTTTGGCCAGGATCCGTCTCTCCGCCACCTCCTCTAGAGTGTCAAGGCTCATCCCCAGGACAGAGCTAGCCTTCCTGATCAGCTTATTTACCCGAGAAGCATCACCGGCTTTGATGTTTGCTCCCCAGCACACCACTGCAAAAAAGATGGCACTGGCCACCACAGACTGGTAGAAGGTATGCAGTAGTTTACTGCACACGTTGAAGGACCTGAGCCTCCTCAGAAAGTAGAGTCGGCTCTGGCCCTTTTTGTACAGGGCCCCGGTGTTACCAGCCCATTCCAGTCTGTTGTCCATATGGACACCCAAGAACTTGTATGACTCAACCATTTCCACATCCATCCCCTTTATAGGGACTGCAGTCAGTTGTGCCTTGGTTCTCCTGAAGTCCACCACCATCTCCTTAGTTTTGCTGATGTTGAGCTGAAGGTGGTTCTGCTCACACCACAACACAAAGTCACTGATTGTGCTCCTGTACTCCTCCTCCTGCCCACCCCTGATGCACCCTACAATAGCAGAGTCATCCGAGAACTTCTGTAGGTGGCATGTTTCAGAGTTATATCTGAAGTCTGAGGTGTAGAGGGTGAACAGGAAGGGGGACAGGACCGTACCCTGGGGGGCCCCTGTGTTGCTAACTGCCCGTTCTGACACACAGCTCTGTAGTCGCACAAATTGTGGCCTACCGGTCAGGTAGTCCGTGACCCAGGAGACTAAGGGTCCTTCCACTTTCATCCTCCTCATCTTCTCACCCAGTAGCAGGGGCTGAATGGTATTGAAGGCACTGGAGAAGTCAAAAAACATGACCCTCACAGTGCAACCTGCGTTGTCCAGGTGAGAGTAGGCCCTCTGCAGAAGGTAGATGATTGCATCATCCACCCCGATGTTGCGCTGGTATGCAAACTGCAGGGGGTCCATTGATGAACACACCAGGGGTCTGAGGTGAGCGAGGACTAACCTTTCCAGGGTCTTCATGATGTGGGATGTTAGCGCTACAGGTCTGAAGTCATTCAGGACAGTGGGGTGTGCCTTCTTGGGCACTGGGACGAGGCAGGATGTTTTCCACAGCACAGGGACCCTTTCTAGGCTCAGGCTAAGGTTGAAAAGACGCTGGAGTATTCCACACAGTTGGTCAGCACAGACCCTCAGCACCCTTGGGCTGATGCCATCAGGGCCCGCCGCTTTCCACTGGTGTAGTCTCTCCAGCTCTCTCTTCACTTGGTTGGTGGTGAAAGCCAGCCCAGGTAGGGAGGTGGGGGGAAGGGGGGTGTTGAGGATCAGTCCAGGGGGGGCAGGGGCGGAGGTGGGGTCACTGATTGTCTCAGCAGAGGTGCTGTGAGCAAAGTGGGGGTGGTGGTGGTGGGATAGCCGTGAGGGTGTGTGGTCTGGGGAGCTGGAGGGGAGGTGGACAGGGCCAGTATCGAACCTGTTAAAAAATTGGTTCAGCTCATTGGCTCTGTCCTGGGTCCCCTCCGTCTGCCCACTGTTTGACTTTTTGAAGCCAGTGATATTTCTCATACCCTTCCACACCTCTCTCACCTGGCTCTGCCTCAGCTTGTCCTCCATCTTCTCCTTATACACTCTCTTCCCCTCAGCAATCCGCAACTTCAGCTCCCTCTGGACGCATTTCAATTTGTCCTTGTCCTTCTCCTTGAAGGCCCTCTTCTTCTCATTCAGCAGGGCCTTCAGGTCGCTGGTGACCCAGGGTTTATTGTTTGGGAAACAGCGTACCTTCCTGGTGGGTATAGTGTTGTCTACACAAAAATTAATATAGTCTGTTATGCAGTCAGTGAGTCCATCGATGTCCTCCCCATGAGCCTCACAGAACACATCCCAGTCTGTTGTTTCAAAGCAGTCCTGTAGGGCCTCATTCGCCTCCGGGGACCATCTCCTCATAGTCCTGGTGGTTGCAGGCTGCTGTTGGACCATAGGCCTGTAGAGTGGGGTGAGGTGGACAAGGTTGTGATCCGATCTACCGAGGGGAGGGAGTGCAGTGGAGTTGTATGCATCCTTCACATTAGCATATAACAAGTCCAGAGTTTTATTATTCCTGGTTGGGCACTTCACGAACTGTTTGAACGTGGGCAGCGTTGAAGAGAGAGATGCATGGTTAAAATCCCCCGAAATTGCAAGGAAAGCACTGGGATGCGCTGTCTGTAACCTCGCGATAACAGAGTGGATGACGTCACACGCTGCGTTTGCGTCAGCAGAGGGCGGGATGTAAACAATAACAGCAATGGCCGCCGTGAATTCCCTAGGTAGATAGTAGGGTCTCAGGCTAACGGCTAACAGTTCAATGTCCGGGCTACAAAACTTTTCCTTAAGAGTAATATGTTTGGGATGACACCATCTGTTGTTAACTAATAAAGCCAGCCCACCACCCTTACTCTTACCGGAAGAGACGCGATCCCTGTCCGCTGTGATGGTCTGGAAACCGTCGATAGTGACGTTCTGTATGGGGATGTTATCGTTCAGCCAAGTCTCAGTAAAACACATTAGGCTAGCTTCCCGATAAATCATTTGTCCACGAACAAGTCCCGCCAACTCATCCATCTTGTTATGTAGAGCCCTCACATTGCCCATAATAATAGATGGTATAGCCGGCTTGTACTTGAACCTCCTCCGCTTTGCCTTACATTTCAATCCCGCCCTGCATCCACGGCGTCGTCTTTTCAATTCGTCCGGAATATCAAACTTTTCCCTGGGGAGCAGCAGCGCTGCGTGGGCTAAATCCAGGAGCTGGGCTCGGTTGTAAACAATAACAGTTGACGACTCCTGTCGACGTTCAGCTGCGATAAAATCCATAAAATCCATAATCCTGAACTGTTATAGTTCGACTGTAGCAAAATAAAAAATAAAACTAAAGAAAATAGACGAAAGAAAACGAACTAAAACAACAATTAATGCACGGACAACGGGAGCTGCTTAAAAGGCGACCACTCAGGGCGGCGCCAAACGTAACCAAAGAGAGAATTAGAGGGAGAATACTTAAATTCACACAAGACACCGGATAATAACATCAGATTGAACAAACTGACCCTAGCCCCCCAGCACATAGACTATTGCAGCATAGATACTGGAGGCTGAGACGGGGGGGTCGGGAGACACTGTGGCCCCTTCCGACAATAACCCCGACAATACCCCCGACAACACCCCCGGACAGGGCCAACCAGGCAGGATATAACTCACACCAATAGAGGGATATCAGCAACCACCAACATACTCCCCTGAGACAAGGCTGAGTACAGCTCAGATCCCCTCCACTGCACATGTGTATTGATTGACTTCTATTTCTAGATTTTACTGCACTGTTGGAAACACAAACATTTTGCTGCACCTGCGATAACATCTGCAAATCTGTGTACGCAACCTAAAAACTTTTATTTGATTTTGATTTGAGAGACAGAGAGACATATACAGAGGGAGACAGAGAGAGAGAGAGAGAGAGAGGGAATGAAAGAGACAGAGAGAGACAGAGACAGAGAGTGAAAGAGAGAGACAGAGAGAGAGAGAGAGAGAGAGAATCAGCAAAAATTGATGGAAAAGTGATATCTGTGACCATCTCCTTTCTGCGATGGAAACGTCGCCAACACAACTCATAGTCAGTCCTTCAGTGCATAGTATAGTTTACCCATAGCTTATCACAGCATAGTATAGTGTAGTTTACCCATAGCTTATCACAGCATAGTATAGTTTACCCATAGCTTATCACAGCATAGTATAGTTTACCCATAGCTTATCACAGCATAGTATAGTGTAATTTACCCATAGCTTATCACAGCATAGTATAGTATAGTTTACCCATAGCTTATTACAGCATAGTATAGTTTACCTATAGCTTATCACAGCATAGTATAGTGTAGTTTACCCATAGCTTATCACAGCATAGTATAGTTTACCCATAGCTTATCACAGCATAGTAATGTGTAGTTTACCCATAGCTTATCACAGCATAGTATAGTGTAGTTTACCCATAGCTTATTACAGCATAGTATAGTTTACCTATAGCTTATCACAGTATAGTATAGTATAGTATAGTTTACCCATAGCTTATTACATCATATTATAGTATAGTTTACCCATAGCTTATCACAGCATAGTATAGTATAGTTTACCCATAGCTTATCACAGCATAGTATAGTTTAGTTTACCCATAGCTTATCACAGCATAGTATAGTTTACCCATAGCTTATCACAGCATAGTATAGTGTAGTTTACCCATAGCTTATCACAGCATAGTATAGTATAGTTTACCCATAGCTTATTACAGCATAGTATAGTTTACCTATAGCTTATCACAGTATAGTATAGTATAGTATAGTATAGTATAGTATAGTTTACCCATAGCTTATTACATCATATTATAGTATAGTTTACCCATAGCTTATCACAGTATAGTGTAGTATAGTTTACCCATAGCTTATCATAGTATATTATAGTATAGTATAGTTTACCCATAGCTTATTACATCATATTATAGTATAGTATAGTTTACCCATAGCTTATCACAATATATTATAGTATAGTATAGTTTACACATAGCTTATCACAGTATATTATAGTATAGTATAGTTTACCCATAGCTTATCACAGTATATTATAGTATATTATAGTATAGTATAGTTTACCCATAGCTTATCACAGTATATTATAGTATAGTATAGTTTACCCATAGCTTATCCCAGTATATTATAGTTTATTATAGTATAGTATAGTTTACCCATAGCTTATCACAGTATATTATAGTATAGTATAGTTTACCCATAGCTTATCCCAGTATATTATAGTATATTATAGTTTACCCATAGCTTATCACAGTATATTATAGTATATTATAGTATAGTATAGTTTACCCATAGCTTATCACAGTATATTATAGTATACTATAGTATAGTATAGTTTACCCATAGCTTATCACAGTATATTATAGTATAGTATAGTTTACCCATAGTTTATCACAGTATATTATAGTATAGTATAGTTTACCCATAGCTTATCACAGTATATTATAGTATAGTATAGTTTACCCATAGCTTATCACAGTATATTATAGTATAGTATAGTTTACCCATAGCTTATCACAGTATATTATAGTATAGTATAGTTTACCCATAGCTTATCACAGTATATTATAGTATAGTATAGTTTACCCATAGCTTATAACAGTATATTATAGTATAGTATAGTTTACCCATAGCTTATCACAGTATATTATAGTATAGTATAGTTTACCCATAGCTTATCACAGTATATTATAGTATAGTATAATTTACCCATAGCTTATCACAGTATATTATAGTATAGTATAGTTTACCCATAGCTTATCACAATATATTATAGTATAGTATAGTATAGTTTACCCATAGCTTATCACAGTATATTATAGTATATTATTTTATAGTATAGTTTACCCATAGCTTATCACAGTATATTATAGTATACTATAGTATAGTATAGTTTACCCATAGCTTATCACAGTATATTATAGTATAGTATAGTTTACCCATAGCTTATCACAGTATATTATAGTATAGTATAATTTACCCATAGCTTATCACAGTATATTATAGTATAGTATAGTTTACCCATAGCTTATCACAGTATATTATAGTATATTATAGTATAGTATAGTTTACCCATAGCTTATCACAGTATAATATAGTATATTATAGTATAGTATAGTTTACCCATAGCTTATCACAGTATATTATAGTATAGTATAGTTTACCCATAGCTTATCACATTATATTATAGTATAGTATAGTTTACCCATAGCTTATAACAGTATATTGTAGTATAGTATAGTTTACCCATAGCTTATCACAGTATATTATAGTATAGTATAGTTTACCCATAGCTTATCACAATATATTATAGTATAGTATAGTTTACCCATAGCTTATCACAGTATATTATAGTATATTATTTTATAGTATAGTATGGGTAAACTATACTATAAAATAATATACTATAAAATATTATAGTATATTATTTTATAGTATAGTTTACCCATAGCTTATCACAGTATATTATAGTATAGTATAGTTTACCCATAGCTTATAACAGTATATTATAGTATAGTATAGTTTACCCATAGCTTATCACAGTATATTATAGTATATTATTTTATAGTATAGTTTACCCATAGCTTAGCCAAGCTACCCACCTACAGTTACCAGCTCTCTCACTGTTGCCTCTCCTTATCCTTCGACCGAGACTAGAAAAACCTTTAGCAACCCAATACACAGACTATGAGGAGGCAATTGATATTCTGGGCATACGATTTCAAGTACTCTATCCATTCACTTTCATTGGACTGTTCTCTCACTGCAACGATCTGACGCTCTTTAAAACAAATAATAACACTAATGTTGTTGTTGATTAATACTGTTGCTATCTTTCACTGTTTCATCTGTCTTCACTTGTCCTAAGAAGAGCTCAGCATAAGAGCAGTAGACTCAACACATATTTAGTTGTGTGGGTGAGTGGCTACTGCAAGGAGAGTTCCCTGGCTGTGAACTCTCCTTGGCCAGCCACCCCACAGACCGCCACTCACCCTGACCTCCCCCAGACCTCCCATCTCCCCCCCAGACTCTCAGGCCCAGTCTACCCTATCTAGCCCAGGCCTGGGGGGGTTGTTCACCCCAGCCTCCCCTCTCCCTCCAGACTCTCTTCCCCCTGTGCTTTCAAAAGCTCTCTGTGTCACCAGACTGATTAAAACAAACAGCGGTCTTATTTTGGTATCTAATCGAATAGTACTCCTTTTCTTTATGCCAGCTCTGGAGTACGCAGAGTATTAGGTGTCCATGGAATCCACATCCCCGCAACCCCCCCCCCCCCCCACCCCCCAACCCCCCTGACCCTCTCCTTCATCGCTGATCTTAGATTTCAAACACTGGAGGACATCACATATGGTAGGCAAAGAGTAAATACAGACTTATTAAAATTCCTTTTTTAGCCTCCATGTGTAAACAGGATATGTGCTATACAGTGGAGGCTGATGGGAGGGGCTATATAAGGACAGGCTCATTATAATGGCTGGAATGGAATACATGGAACGGTATCAAACACATCAAACACATGGAAACCACAAGTCTGACTCCGTTATATCTATTCCATTCCAGTCTTTACATTGAGCCCGTCCTCCTATAGCTCCTATCTATTCCCTATAGCTCAGAATGTTGATAACAACGTGTGTTTCAAATAGTTTGGTATTGGATCAGGGAATGGAAGGGATGTTTTTTTATGTTGACCCTGTCTGTCTGCCTGCCTGCCTGCCTGCCTGCCTGCCTGCCTGCCTGCCTGCCTGCCTGCCTGCCTGCCTGCCTGCCTGCCTGCCTGCCTGCCTGCCTGCCTGCCTGCCTGCCTGCCTGCCTGCCTGCCTGCCTGTCTGTCTGTCTCTAATAACAAACTGTCTGTCTCTCTCTTACTAATAACACACTGTCTGTCTCTCTCTTACTAATAACACACTGTCTGTCTCTCTCTTACTAATAACACACTGTCTGTCTCTCTGTCTGTCTCTATTAACACACTGTCTGTCTGTCTGTCTGTCTGTCTGTCTGTCTGTCTGTCTGTCTGCCTGCCTGTCTGTCTCTAATAACAAACTGGGTGTCTGTCTGCCTGTCTCTAATAACACACTGTCTGTCTGTCTCTTACTAATAACACACTGTCTGTCTCTCTCTTACTAATAACACACTGTCTGTCTGTCTGTCTGTCTGTCTGTCTGTCTGTCTGTCTGTCTGTCTGTCTGTCTCTAATAACACACTGTCTGTCTCTCTCTTACTAATAACACACTGTCTGTCTGTCTCCTACTAATAACACACTGTCTGTCTCTCTCTTACTAATAACACACTGTCTGTCTGTCTCTATTAACACACTGTCTGTCTGTCTGTCTGTCTGTAATAACAGACTGTGTGTGTGTCTGTCTGTCTGTCTGTCTGTCTGTCTGTCTGTCTGTCTGTCTGTCTGTCTGTCTGTCTGTCTGTCTGTCTGTCTGTCTGTCTGTCTGTCTGTCTGTCTGTCTGTCTGTGTCTCTAATAACACACTGTGTGTCTGTCTGTCTGTCTGTCTGTCTGTCTCTAATAACACACTGTGTGTCTGTCTTTCTCGCTCAAAATAACACACTGTGTGTCTGTCTTTCTCGCTCAAAATAACACACTGTGTGTCTGTATGTCTGTCTCTCTAATAACACACTGTGTGTCTGATAAAAAAATATTTAGAAGAGAATCATGGTACCAATAATTTTTTTTAATACACCAGATGTATGTCCTTGCTAGTGACAGCCTTCAGTACCCCAGTCGGCCTTCAACTTGAGATCCTCAATGAGAGGGGGCAGCACTGAGATAACCTGCAATGTCACTTCCGGGAATAGCTCAAATTGCGCATGTTATGTCTCGATGAGACGCCATCGTAACCGACTTCAACCACATAGGATTGAATGGTGTCACGTGATCGATGGCTTTGTCCATTGATATATAAAGTAATTGGTGTGGAGCTGCTAACAAAAGGTTTGGCGCCAAACTAAATCAAATGTATCGGCATGCCGACCACAAACTCTCATACATATATTTTCCTTTTCCCTGGTGAACAACAATGAAAATGGCGGACAATTTTGCTACAATTATCAAATGTCTTCCACAGTAAACAGTTTTAATCATTGACACGTTTGACCTTGCAATAAAAACAAAGAGAGTCGCACACTCTATGTGCGTATAAACTCCCAGTAATTTATTGGGTAAACCACCAACGTTTCGGCATCTCTGTGCCTTCTTCATGGTAATCGATGTTCTCGATGGTACCTCCTCTCCTCCTCTAGTATTAGGAATCAGCTCTGTGGCCTCCCATGTGGCGCAGCGGTCTAAGGTACTGCATTGCAGTGCTGCGTGGCGTCACTACAGCCTGACGTTCGATCCCAGGCTGTGTCATTACCAGCTGTGAGGCTGTGAGGCTGTGTCATTACCGGGAGTCCCATAGGGCGGCACACAATTGGCCCAGTGTCGTCCGGGTTAGGTGAGGGTTTGGAGGGCTTTACTTGGCTCATCGTGCTCTAGCGACTCCTTGTGGTAGGTTTTAACTCCAACCCTGTTCCTGGAGAGCTACCCTCCTGTAGGTTTTAACTCCAACCCTGTTCCTGGGAGCTACCCTCCTGTAGGTTTTAACTCCAACCCTGTTCCTGGAGAGCTACCCTCCAGTAGGTTTTAACTCCAACCTTGTTCCTGGAGAGCCACCCTCCTGTAGGTTTTAACTCCAACCTTGTTCCTGGAGAGCTACCCTCCAGTAGGTTTTAACTCCAACCTTGTTCCTGGAGAGCCACCCTCCTGTAGGTTTTAACTCCAACCTTGTTCCTGGAGAGCTACCCTCCTGTAGGTTTTAACGCCAACCTTGTTCCTGGAGAGCTACCCTCCTGTAGGTTTTAAATCCAACCCCAGTTGTAACTAACCTGATTCAGGTTATCAATCAGCTAATTATTAGAACCAGGTGAGTTAGATGAGGGTTGGAGTGAAAACCTACAGGAGGGTATCTCTCCAGGAACAGGGTTGGAGTGAAAACCTACAGGAGGGTATCTCTCCAGGAACAGGGTTGGAGTGAAAACCTACAGGAGGGTATCTCTCCAGGAACAGGGTTGGAGTTAAAACCTACAGGACGCTAGCTCTCCAGGAACAGGGTTGGACAGCCCTGCTATAAAGGGACACTTACAGCCCCATCTAGTGGTAATGTAGCTACATCCCTCTAAATAGAAACACTATGAGTTAATAACTTGCCAAACCAAAGCAAAGATACAACATATTAAAAATGAAAGGTTCTTTGTTTTAGGTCAGCAGTAAGTCAGCTACTACAGAACTATCATTCACTCTCTCTGAGAAAAGCCCACAGATGAACAATTCTGCACAATAAGATGAATGTCTTGTCAAAATATTTCCATAGGTGAACCCTCAATGTATGGAAAATTGCTTTTATTCCAACCTAGCAGCTCTGTAGTGTGTAGGCTCTAGGAAGTGAAATATTACCTTACCTTCTTATAATGATCATCCATTTTCTCTACTGTCAGGCAGAAACCCAGGAGGCTCTATTATGGGGGACTTCAATGGAACAAGAGGAGAGGACGGCTCCTAAAATATACGACTGGAATCATTCCTTCTAATGGCCAGAGCCATGCTAGTTCAGAGGTAAAGGGTGTGTGTGTGTGTGTGTGTGTGTGTGAATGTGTGTGTGTGTGTCTGTGTGTGTGTGTGTGTGTGTGTGTGTGTGTGTGTGTGTGTGTGTGTGTGTGTGTGTGTGTGTGTGTGTGTGTGTGTGTGTGTGTGTGTGTGTGTGTGCGTGCGTAAGTAAGTAATTGTGGGAGAGTCTGTATAAACCCCAAAACTGTATGTCAAACCCTTACGACCACAGATTTTTATGGCCATGCCACTTCACTACGCAGAGGGGAAGTAGAGTTGTTTATGGTTTAAGTAACAGCACACTGGCTTTGGTTGTTGTGGCTGACTTTAATGCAAAGAAGATGACTTTTCCCCCAATGTCTGGCACCTTGGAGGAATAAGTGACACTTATTTAAATGTATTTGATCACTAATCATTTGAACTGTCTTAGAGAGTGTTTGTGAGAAGGATGATTAAAATATCGTACAGTGTCCCGGCCGGGGCTCAGCTTCACCCAATTGATATTATCATGGTACTGCCCCTATTGATATTATCATGGTACTGGCCCTACTGATATTATCATGTTACTGCCTATATTGATACTATCATGATACTGCCTCTATTGGTATTATCATGGTACTGCCCCTATCGATATTATCATGGTACTGCCTCTATTGGTATTATCATGGTACTGCCCCTATTGATATTATCATGGTACTGTCCCTATTGATATTATCATGGTACTGCCCCTATTGATATTATCATGGTACTGTCCCTACTGATATTATCATGTTACTGCCTATATTGATATTATCATGGTACTGCCTCTATTGATATTATCATGGTACTGCCTCTATTGGTATTATCATGGTACTGCCCCTATCGATATTATCATGGTACTGCCTCTATTGGTATTATCATGGTACTGCCCCTATTGATATTATCATGGTACTGTCCCTATTGATATTATCATGGTACTGCCCCTATTGATATTATCATGGTACTGTCCCTACTGATATTATCATGTTACTGCCTATATTGATACTATCATGGTACTGCCTCTATTGGTATTATCATGGTACTGCCCCTATCGATATTATCATGGTACTGTCCCTATTGATATTATCATGGTACTGCCCCTATTGATATTATCATGGTACTGCCCCTATTGATATTATCATGGTACTGCCCCTATTGATATTATCATGGTACTGCCCCTATTGATATTATCAGTAACAGAGACATTAGCTATGCCCTTATCAACCCATACGCCTGTAATCAATCATGGAACTGGGTAGGAAGAACAGGTAGAGCAGGTAGACGACAGGAAAGACAGATGGATGGTGGAGGAGGAGAGAACCAAGAACTAAGGGAGGATAATGATGATGGATGATAATGGATATAATGGATGATAATGGATGATAACGGATGATGCCTACATGGCTGTCGCCACGACAGCGGCTGGCTGGGTCGTTTGTCATT